>CAACVS010000587.1:137936-176362 GCA_900660405.1 Pseudo-nitzschia multistriata | reverse complement strand
GAACTTTTGCTTGTACAAGACCAAAATTATTTGTTTACGATGCTAGCGCACTACCAAATGAAGAATGTGATTAATACTAGGATCTACATAGGCCTGGTAGTACAGTGACATACTACTAGTACTACTAACATTAAGATTGTTAAACAATTAACATTCGCACCACCAATGTTAAATTAACTTTCCCTATGTTTATTTTAACGTTCCAAACCCCTTATTCAAAGAAAGTTCATGAGTTACTTCATGCATAGTAGTATTCAATTGTTATGAAAACCATGGTACTAGTACACGTAAAATAACAATTTTTGAACTTTCTTTAATTGCTAAGGGGTGTTCAGAACTTTAATTTAACATTCCCCCGAACGGTCGTACTAGTATTAGTAGTACTACTACTAGCACCACCGTGGTAGGATAGTACTACTAGTATGTAGAAATGAGTTCTGCAGTTTTTGCTTTGATTTAATATCCTGAATGCTCTGCTTAACAGTCTGAATGTTAGCAGGAAAGGATGCCCTTCTTCCTCATTTTAAAGGTACTATGTGCAAGACCCAAATAATTGTTTTGGGAAGGTACTAGTATGCCACCACATTGAAGAATGCTGATGATTGGAATAATAGGATCTAGGTAATCCTGCGCTGACATAGTTCAATTGTTATTGGCTACGGTGCACTGCACTTCACTCCTATCTCTCCTATCTTTAGTGCGCCTAGCCAGTAACTTTGAAGAATTCTTCTTACTGCCCTGGACTTACCGAGGAAACAAAATGAAACTTTTTTTAGTGTAGATTTGTACAAACCCCGGTATATTAATTTTTGCAAATAAATTTGTACCTTTACCAAAATAAACTTAAACATTCGGTCATTATTGTGACAACAAGTCATTCTACTAGCAACAACCTAGTAGTTTTTGCACCGTAGTAAGTTTTTTTGGCCGCCGCCTCCTTAAAAAAAAAACAAAGGCGGCGGCCGCAACCAAATTTTACGCGTAGTAATTAAGAAAGAGCTAGTTCTGTTCTACGAAATTCACCTCAACGGTCTAGAATCTAGAAAACTTGAATTCTATGACTCGAAACATGAAAAGGGCAACCAATTTCAATGCTGCACGTTCTGTAATCAATCACGCTTGTTGGCTAGAACAAGAAGAGCAAGATAGACCTTTCGACTTTCCGGTCGTATACAAGTCAATAGTAGTGCTGCATAGCGGACACATTGTAGTGCAATAGTATTGACCAACAGCGAAGACATTATCATAAAGCATGTCGTTGTCATTTTCGTCTCCAAGCCCTGGAACGAAACGCCGATTTCCACTACCTAATACCAATCCTAGTGCCAACGATACTACAGCCGACAACTGTAGAATAAAATGCAATGATAAGGACAACCGCAGAAAGTGGAATAATCCTAAMAACGAGGATATCGAGGACAATAAGCACCCGAATAACTATAACGAAACACMATTTTCTCCTCTCGGCAATCCAACCCTGCTCGGGCAGCTAAATCCAYACATCGAATCRTCGTCCAACGATCAAAACGGACGAGACGCGAGTCTCGATCCTCTTCACTATCCACAACAACACATKGAATYACCACCGGGGGAATTGCCAGAAGCAGAAGGAATACCTCATCACCTAATGTCCGAGGGAASTGGTGAAATGATACAGAATCGGCATCTTTTCGTTTTGCCGGTCTTGCTGYTGGAGTTTTTGGCCATTGCCCTGACAAGAGCTGTCCTGCCAAGYATWTTGATAGAAGAATATGGATCAAACGTCTATGTGGTCCTAGGTGTTGCAGATTGCATAAGAGGGATACTCGCCTTTTTTGCTTGCCCCATGTTTGGGAAACTATCGGATGTCTTGGGACGAAAAATATGTTTGTTTGTCACCGTCCTGGGAAGCTGTGCACCGATTTGTTCCCTTGCATTTTTCAASTGGGACAGCGAAGAACGAACTGCAGCTGCAGCAGAGGATCTTCTGAATGAAACGGTTTCGACTATCGTGGCACCTGATACTAGTACTGCCATTTCTTCTGCTTTGCCACCAATGGCTATCCCGCTGTTCGTCGTGCTTTTGAGTCTCTCGGGCATATTTTCATCGACCTTTCCATTGGTCTTCGCCTACATWAGTGATTCGGTACAAGAACGAAACGAACGAGTCACTGCATACGGYTTGGCCCTGGCTACTTTTGGGTTGAGCTTTACGATTGGTCCCATGGCGGGTGGATACCTSGCCAATAGCAAGACAGACTATGTGTTTCGATGTTCACTTGGTCTGACCATTCTAGATCTGCTATATATTTACGTGATCCTACCGGAATCAACGGCGCCAAGAATTGTCATGTTCTCATCGAACAGGGACGCCACTGCTACTACGGCATCACGTTCTTCGGATGCCTCGTCGTTCAAATCGGCGTCACGCGCCACCAGAAAGATGTTGCTGGAGGTTGCGGATTCGATTTCTTGGAATCCCTGGGATTCGATCTGGCTCGTTCTACATGATCCCTTTTTGAGAAAAGTGGGCCAGGTCGCCTTTTTCTACTATACGGGGCTATGGGCCGTCATTTCCACCCTATCGTTGTACGCTGTTCAGCACTTTAAAATGACACCGCAAATGCTTGGTGAATTGATGTCGGCCCTCGGATTGTCTACAATGGTAGCTGAAGCTGTCCTAGTTCGATTCATGGTACCCCTYGTTGGAGAAAAACRAGCCATTCGGATCGGACTGGTCAGTTTCGGTCTGCAATGTTTTGTGCTCGGGGCCGCGAATCAGTCCTGGCAGCTCTTTTTCTGCGTTGGGCTGTCACTCCTGGGGAACTTGGTGTACCCCAGTTTGTCGAGTTTGGTAAGCGGCATTGTGGAACCCAAAACCGTCKGAGAAGCCCTCGGTGCAATAAATGGAATCAAAGCCCTGACAGAGGGTTTGGGTCCCTTGATCTTCGGTACTCTAATGACTTTTTCGGAACACACGGCATTCCCGGGATCTCCCTACTGGYTGGCGGGAATACTCGTTTTTGTTGCCCACCACTTGGCAGACAAGTTACCCGCGAACAGCGAATCTGAGCTTGCTCTTTCTTCCTTTTCGTACCCGGACGAGCCAAGCATGATTTCCCCACCAGAAAAGGAATACATCCACGAACTAGAATTCAAACGACGATATCCACGCAGCGGATCGACACGGAAGCGACACCATGCTTCCGCAGAGGACAACGATGATTGCCTGTCAGCCATGTTTCCCACGCAATCTCGGGACGACGATGACGAAGAATACCAAGGTCTMTTGAGCGAAATTGATGAGGATTCGGATGATAAGGAATTGGAAGAAGTTCACGTTATACCTTCCACCGCCGTCATTGACGAAACCGAGCAAGAGGTACATTCCTTCGCGATAAAACCGGTTTGAAGATAATGCAAGTCGTTGATTTTTAGAAAATTCAGTTATTTCTATTTGAACGCAGCTATTTGTAATTAGACGGTGATATGCAAACAAGGCATTGGACTATGGACTGAAATCATACTTATCTTCCATCGACAACGTCTTYATGCATCATACTTGCTTCAAAGTCTACATCTCAATATTTTTACACCGMATCTAGCTTAATTCACCTTAGATCACCGTGTGTTCATCGTTTAGAAGCAAATGCAGTACCAATCGTATGATTGTAGCTGTACTGTTGATTTGTGTCCAAGGAACTTGCAGATCATTTTGCTGAACAGAAACACATAAATGAATTCGACTTGCTCATCTAGTTGGCAGATTATATACTCTAAAGGATACGTAGTATAGTTACTATAGTCAGTCCTTGTCGGATAAATTTAAATTCTARTTATCTGTATAATACACAATGATGAATGAATCTATCATCATCTTTTCACAAACTAATCCCCAACAGCGCCCGATTCGATGGTGTGCTGGTCTTTTAATGTTTSTTAGTTTGATGCACCGTAGTTGGGGAATTCTTGTCCTCCAGCAAGTTGGTAGTCGGCCTCTCTTTCGTCTTCTGACGACGACTTTCCAAAATTAGAATCGTACCACATACCGATAGCAGAAATGACGAAGACGAACATAAACATGGAAAAGGCCCCATACGCAGACTGTGCAGCCACTTCTACATCTTCTATTCCCGCAACGAAGAAAGGTTGTGTTGTGAGCATTATTCCTACCCAAAGCTGCGAATGAAAAARATGCAAAGAACGAGTGAGCGGACAAAATAAGTTCCTAGCTTCAGTACTCCAATGAAAATGTCTGCTGGCGCTCCTCCCGCTTCGTCTAAGTAGAGACAAATCTATTGTATATTCAGATATGGGACAGCGCCCTCGTGCAATATCGATTCGTCATTTCCATTYATCAGCCTGATTCACAATAACGAGCACCGACTCGAATGCAGAATAGAAAATGATGACTGACGGTTTCCGTTCATCATTAGACTATTCGTAGCAAAGGACTTCTCTCAAGGTCTCACTTCCACTCCAAACACCATGTCACGCAGCCTATCTGGCAAAAAAATTGATCCAATCATCCATCCTCAATCCTGACTATTGTAGGCAGCGAACGATTTCTCGGAAAACAGAGGCTCCCCATGGTCTTCCCATTCAACCTCAACTCACGGTAAAGATGGCTCCAACAATCGAGTAACCTGCACAGCAATGGGAAACTTCTCCTAAATCATTCAACATGGTTTAATATCACTTAGTATATTGTCACAACAGAGTGTCACTATCCGATGGGTCAATGTACTCTCTTTGTTCACTCTTGCTGTGACTGGATTTCTTGCACCGGAATCATCTATCAAGCTCTCAACAACGATACAAGGTTGTACCGGCWGTACGAGTACTCGTACTTATTTCTGGTGCAGAATCGATCGGGTACGAGTCGGAACGATGATATCCTGGCATAACGCCAGGCTGCATACGGTCCGTTTCGGCTTGGAGGTTGGTTGGCGAGCGCGCGGCCGTCGTTATCTGTTATTCAGAAACGTATATATCTTTCAGACTTGCATTGGATCATTCGGAAGAGTCAAAAGTATTGATCCAACGAGTCATAGTACCATACAATGCTATCAACATATCAGTAATATGATATGAAACAGGTTACGGCGTGAGGSATGATACATGACACATGACACTTGTTCCTTACGAGTATCGTACCATACGGTACCAAGTACGGTAAACGTATCGTACTCCTGCTGCTCGCGGCCATCCAGGAGGGTTCTCAACAATCATTTGCACAAAAAATCTGAGTGATCTTGACCATACACGGTACAGCACGATAGAACGTGCTTCATCAGGGCCTTCACCTTCCGACCTCGGATGCATAAAATTTTCATGATTTCGACTCCTGTACATAGTTCAAGTATCGAACTGTGTTGTGAAGACATCATGCYATTACATACAGCTACCCAAACCTCGCTCAGTGTACGCATAGGTTTCAGTTGTGTTCAGGATTATTGCAAACCGTTCGTTTTCGTTTGAGGGTCGTCTAACTTCTATCCTCATAATACAATCTGGTCTGATCTCGAACTATCAATCGCACTGTAATCGAAAATTATCTCAGCGCGACAATATCGAATCAATCAATACGATGTTACCAACTTCTCTCCGGTTAGTCTATGCCTTGAACGCAGCGACCTTTCAGGTCTCAAGCCTAGCGCTCTTGTCGATAGTCAATACAAGGGTCAGGATTCCTGCAGAATATCTGCCAGCCTATGGTGCGATTTGTTTTCTTCCATACAGTCTCCGTCCCATCTTTGCGTGGGTCAGTTCAGTACTGTTAAACCACAACAGCACGACGGATGGAAATAAAAACCGACATGACAAGCTTCTTTTTCCAGTTTTTATACTAGCGAGTTTGTCCTTTGTAGGGACGATATTCATTCCGACTGGTGGAACTATTCTTTGCTTTTTCTGGGGTTTTGTACGAGGCATAGCAGGTGCCTGGAGCGATTTCTTGATCGGCATGGCCGTCATCGAATTTTCGAAATTKCATTCTAGGGTTCTACAGATGTCTCCTTCAGAGAAAAATGATGAAGAAAGCTACGAACACATTGTTTCTATCACCACGGCGCAATCTTCAACGGCAAAAAACATCGGATCGTTTGCGTCATCGATTGCAACATTCGTATTTTTTGCAAAGAATAGAAATCTCGGGGAGGCTGTCGCGAACACACTTATATTGGGAACAGCTGTAATATTTGTTTTGGCGGCTCTAGTTTCTGTGAAATATCAATTTTATGTCGGGAATCTGTCTGCAAACTTGCACATGAGAGAATCTACTTCGGATGATGATGACGCTATCGACAACAACCAAGAGCTTGAAGAAGATGACAGCACCCCGGCATTGGCAACAAATAACTTTAGTTGCATTTCMTCTTCCATTCAAGGAAATGAAATTGAGMTTTCCAGATTTGGTGACGAAGAAGGCACCCTTTCATCAGAGCTCCAGAGCCGTAGTCGAGACACAGCACAGTCGACTATTCAGCGTCACCAGAAAATGGTCGAAGTTTCGACGTTGGTAGTTTTCCAAATAATTTTGGCGGCAACAGCCCTTCGAAAGCCCATAATTGCAGTTTCAACCCAGGCGACATTTGTGTTATTGGTAGCAATCTTRGTCGGTGCCCTAATTTTCACCATTTATATTGGTTATCGATACGAGCGCAAGCAGAAAGCAACCTCATTTATGCCTGTGTCAGACGATGAAAGCAACAMGATTTATTCTCAATCGAATAAATTGTCACACGGAAGGCTCAACTTATACTTTCTGCTGAGATATTCCCTGCCTATTGCTGGTTTCTTGATGTATTCCTATCTRTATACTGTCTTCGAAACAGAGCCGCAGTTTCTACAACTGCTCTCTGTCCTCAAGTCAGCCATCGGATCTTTGGCTACATTTTTTTACGAAAGGTTCTTGTCTCCTTACTTTCATTCTGGTTGGCCATTGATTGGGCTGATAGCAAGTCTAGATATAGTGATGGGACTGATTGCACTATTGGATGTCTGGGTAATTCGTGCTGTCAAGGAGAAGGAAGTGGATGGGGATTATTCTATCGACACTTCACTGAGRWTTTTGGTTGTAGCAGTAGGCCTTGTGAAATATTTTTTTGCAGAGCTTGATTACATGCCAGCTTTGGTTTTGTCAACAACAAATGTACATAGTGACGATGACAAACTATTCGATGATCGACGAAACAACCCACAAGGGAATGATGGTTGCCCAGATGAGCCAGCAGAAGAAATGACCTCACTAGCCCATGACTTTGAGAGGGTTCAAAGACCAAKATTTTCTTCMCTCAGTGTKGACTCGCGCCATGAAGATGATGCTGATATCTCACAATGCCAATCTACAGGACAGAAATTTCCCATGATCAGTGCTGGAATGCAGTATGCCTCATTTCTTTCATGCATCGACTTTGGAGCTCAGATTGGAGATTGGATTACGATTCCAATTGTTACATCGCTTGACATCACACGAGAGAACCATTGGAACAACCTAGATAAGCTTGTCATCATTTGTAGTATCTTCCGCATGGTTCGTGTCGTATTCTTGTGGTTAATATGCCCACCAATCTACCGAAAGAATAGAGGAAACGGCACTAACAACTCCTGTTAGTGCTCAACAAAATATGTTGGATTTAGGTGGCACGGCAGTTACCAGCCGATGAAGTGATCAAATTATAAATYGAAGTCTGACGAATATGCACTATCATACTTTAAATAATTCGAACGAAAAAAATTCATAAATTTCCTTTAGGCCCATCCACAGACKAATGATTTTTTATGAGAGAATTTCTTGAATTGTGGCCATGTTCGTGATCATGGAGGCTGAACTTTGAAGAATAGGAACTGCAAGTATTGCTCCAGTACCTTCGCCCATTCTTAGTCCCATCGAGAGAGCTGGAGAAGCCGGGACTGGAAGATTATGCTCCTTYGCTATGGCCTGAATTTGTTCAATTGCTGCCTTTTGTCCCTTCTCAGCTGATTTTGTTGTGAAGAATAGCACATTACATACGCTTGGTTTCATCCGAACGGCTACCAATGCCGCTGCTGTGACAATGAAGCCATCTACCAATACAGCGACATTTCGTTCCAATGCTTCTATCATAGCACCGACCAGAGCTGCAATTTCTGCACCTCCGACCTTAGAAAGAATGGAAATGGCTTCTTTCAAAGATCCTTTGTGCTTGCTCAGTGCCCTTTCAACAATTTCAATTTTCTTCTTGATTTTCTCAGTATCGGCTTCATGAGAAGCAAAAGCTCCCCCTCCACAAAGATCATTTACAGGCTTTTTCGTCAATGCAGCAATAAGTGTGGATGCCGTGGTCGTGTTTCCTATTCCAACTTCGCCGAGGGCCACAACTTTGCACGATTTTTTTTCGACAGCTTGAGCAATGGTCTTTCTACCTATCATGAGACATCGATCCATTTCTTCTATCGTCATTGCGGGCTCAACGCAAAAGTTCTTCGTCCCCTTCGACAGTTTGTTCTTCGCCGAATTCACAAAATTCCCTTCGTATGGATCACCCAAGACACCAACATCTACCACACTAAGGTTTAATCCTTGAGCTTTTGCCAAGACCGATGCTCCWGCAACATTTTGCTGTAAGCCTTCCAATATAGCTCTGGTAACTGCCTGTGGGTACAAAGAGCAACCTTCTCCACCATCTTCCTTGGCAGCTGCTACTCCATGGTCTCCGGCGAAAATGATGACACTGACTGAGTCAGCCTTGGGACTCAAACTACCTTGCAGCATAGAAATACGAGCGGCCCATTCTTCCAACGACCCTAGCGAGCCAACTGGTTTGGCTAGAACGTCTAGATACCCATGTACCGCATTGTGCTTGTCCATCATTGTTGCAGTCGGTGATTTCAAGAGACTTTGAGCCTTGTCTTTCGGCGAAGCAGATGCGGTGGACTTTCGYTCACTGGTTTGTGATAATTTCAYATCGGCTTTCTGTTCCTTRACTTCATTTTTTGCATATCTCCTGTCTGCAGAAGAAACCACCGAACACCAAATTTGGTACAAAATGGTCATCGAAGAAAAACGAAGAAMGAGAAGTAACTTTTCATTCCCCAAAAWATATTCTAGTCCATGCGAAGAGAAAATGTTTTCTGTCATTAACGCCTGCAAGCATGATGTAACAGTTTCTAATACGGAACCTCCTGCTAGGCTTGMGTAGATRAATAACTCTACGAAACAAATTGTACAACCAAGAAAGTCACCCATAACACCTCCAAGCTTCTTGCGTCCATATACCCCAGCGATTTCGGCACAAATCCAAGCCCCGATGATCAATTTTGCCGACAATTGTGGTCCGTATAGGATGGATATCAACACATGACAAAAAAGAGATGAAAAGAAGATGCGAGGAAGACTGACCAAAAACTTTGCACGAATCATAAATGAGTAGAACTTAGATTTAGGGCCATCTTCCTCGACATACTCACAYCTCCAAATCAAATATGGGGCCGTTAAACGAGCCAAAGAATGCCTGTGAAAACAGCGATAGAAAATATGTTCAAATGAGCCMATTGCAAAGTATTCAAATCGAGAGATAAGGATTTCGATTTTGACTTACGCAACGATCAACGCTGGACCAGCACCGGYACTTGACTCGAATGTCGCTTGGTCGTCACTATAAACACCGAAATCGTAAATTTTCCAAGTTGATGAACCTAGGGCTGCCAGAAGTTGTAGCTTGGCAAAAAGGTACAAGATCAAAGCCGCGGATCCAAAAGTACCCAATCGACTGTCGGACATGATTCTTAAAATTTGATGTCTCGTCCAACCTCCTCCCATTCCRTCGGCCGTATCCGCCAAACCATCCTCGTGCAAGCAACCCGTGATTTTTAAACTCATTGCTGTACTCAGCGCTGCTGCGGCAGCAATCGGCAATTCCCATAACAGCAGCCCCATATCAAAGATCTGAGATACAAGAACTCCCACCATCGCACCGACGACAGGAAAATAACACATTCCCTTCATCAAAAAGCCAGGATGGATTGCTGCCCAGTGAGCAGGGCATGGCAGAGCCGTAACAAAAGTAAAAATGTTMAAAAAACATCGTGTTTCCGACCTCAACCCCAGGGTATTTTCGTTCAAGAACTCTTCGATATCTTTTGCAACTTCGTCATTCTTTTCATCTTTGAATCCTCGAGATTCTACAGTGCCAGCATCCAGCACGTTTTTGTCGGACATGATGTTATTGGATGGCCGTCGATTGCTTCTTCAATACCGTCGGGGCGTTTTAAAGAAGTTTTCACCAAGGTCAAGTGCYACGCAGAATTGATTGAATGAACGAGATGAATCTTTTTGGGAAAATCCATCGGAGCTGCACGAACGACTGAAAGAACCGTCTTTTCAATCGGTTTCGTATCGTATGGATGGTACGGTACGTACTCGTACTGCCATACTACTAGAAGGGTCTGTCATCTGTCCCGTTGCAACCGGTATGATGTATGATCCGATATCCCGTATCACATAAGTACAGTACAGTACCATCATACACATTTGAATATGATTTGTATTTTGAATCCTTTGGTCTCATGATTGTWCAATTCCGTACCAAGTACAAGTACTTTACCTGGTACTTTTACGTAGTAGAAGAGAGAGAAAAAATGCTTCAAATTTGTATTTCATGTTTCCAGTCCAAACGAAGGGAACTGTTTGTACCGTACGTACTACGTACAGCACATACTGTGACCGCCTACTATAAGTACCGTACTGGAATGAGGTTTGGAAATCTGATTGAGAGAATGCGACCTGGCGGGTGGATATCGTTTGAAATTTTGCGCTTGTTCAAAGCGACGCGTGCTGGTAGATGAAAARGCGTCTAGACATACAGGACAGAAAAATACCGTGTCAAAAAACAGGATATCAATCCCTCGCATTCGTGATATAACAGAATAATCAATATCGTCTCGACGGCTGAGTGACCAATGATCATTGCACCGATACGACAAGATTTCCTCTCGCATGGTGAATTCCTAGATAGAAATATCGGATCTCGTTTCCTTGCTTGACCATCTTTCGAGAGGTTCACTCGCACTKGCAAGAAGAACGCAGTGACAAACAATTATGATGAACCCCGAAACGACGGAGACAAAAATTGCAGATTCGACAAATCAAACGACTGAATCAAATATCACTGCTGCAGAAGGTGGTATGAATTCTGCTCAATATGGCGGTGGGTCCAATCATAGTTTAAGTCCGCCACTTGATCTTCCATTAAATCAATCTTCTTCCTATCTCTCGCTATCTTCTGGTTCTTCGGCAATGTCATCTCCTCCATCCAATAATACGACGACGAATAAGAAAAGCGTCATTGACGACGTCGGTGCTGTTGGCGAAAGCAACAAGGAAGTTCAGGAAGGTCGAACTACAATTGAAAGCTCTGCAAAAATCCCCGCTTCCGTTCCACGCAAAGATTCTGACGATATTAGTTTGAGCAAGATCAAACCCGTGCACAACTTTTTCGGGCAGCACCAATATTCACCGTATGATTCGGATGGATCTGATGGTTCCCTTGTGTTTTCGCCTGGATCGGTGACGGATGACCACAAGACTGCTTCGGTGACGGATGACCACAAGACTGCTTCGATTCTAAGTGACAACAAAATGTCTTCAACTTCCTCCGGAGCAGGAGCAGTAGCTAGTACTACACTCGGCAACAAAGGCAAACACAAAAGGCAAGATTCACAATCACAATCYACGGATAGGAATCGATTTCCCAGCATAGACAGTGTSGCAAGTAATGGGTCTATAAGATACGTGCGTCCATCTCAAAATGCGCCAACGAATYCGGAACCAAAGCAAAGTGCTTCTCAGTCACAGCCCATCAATCCACAATTATTGCCGTACAATGAACGTAGAAAGTTGTTGCAACAACGACAGTATGAAGAACAGCACCAGCAGTTACAGTACCATGCTGCATTGATGCATCRGCAAAGTCATATGGCCCATCACCATCCAACTCAATCCTACCCAATGGATCCGCGAATGGTTGCAAGTTACTATCAGATGTATGGAATGCCTCCTCCTCCTGGAGTGTACGCCTCAATTCCTCCTCAGCATGCGTCAGGAAACATACCACCTGTAGGATATCCTCCACATCCGCCAGGAAACGCGTCTATAGGATATCAATTTCCTACCCCACAACCAGGAGTGCCATATTACTCTCATGTACCCACTCCCAGTACTACGCAGTTGCACCCATCAGTACAGCAGTTTCAGCAGCAAACTTCGTCAACGGGCTATCAGCAACAGCCGTACCAACMCCCATCAATACCGAACCACCAAATTTCCCAATCCTTGCCCTCTCAATACCATCAAAATCATCCAAGCGGATATCCTATGACTACTCCGCCTTATCCCAATGCAATGCATGCCCAGTTTTCGTACTCACAACCTCCACCTCCGCCTGTACAAAGCAATCCGCCAACGGAACAGGCTAAGCAAAAGGAGCAACCATCGCGTGAACATCACGAGCAGCAAAAACCACCTCAGCCCCGTTCGGGCTCTTATCCCTCGACAGATCGCTTTCGCAATGGTGGAAAGGATTCTGTAGAAGGAAATTCTACAACTGGCATTTCTGGAGGCGCGAACACGTCTCATTCATCATTATCTACCGCCACTAACAACAGTACAAAAAGCAATCCGCCGAGGTTGCCACCTACTACTGGAAGTCGACGTAGTACTACTAGTGTTAACAGTGGATTCAGCACTAGTACTGGAAGCATCCCACCACCACCACCACCACCACTAACGCATGGGATCAACTCTTCGGGAGGGTCTTCGTCGTATCATTCACGGGCTGATTCATACGGGAGTCTGTCGTCCGTTGGAAGTCACGGGATAGGAGCGACCGGTCACAACAAGGTCGAAAATAACGATGCTTTACAATATCCGTCAAAGCCAAGCAAGCTGTCGGCCAACGCCGATGACAAAAATGACTCAAATTTGACTGCRCCAATGACACCAACACAAACCCATCCTACCATTGATACCGGGTTGACGGTTACCACACCAGAGACACCTCGAGACGCGATTCATGCAAGGAAGAATTCTTTTTTAGATATGCTCCGTATGAACTGGTCTCCGCAGTCGCGTGATTCTCCGTCTAGAAAGCAACCCAATATCAATGAATTTCATAGAAAGAACCAAGCGTTTTTGAATCGTCCAAACTCTCTCCCACCCTTCATGAAAGCACCCACACCGGTGCAACACCGACGAATTGGATCACTTGATCGCCCACCAGCAAGTCGAGGTACTCATCGACGATTACAATCAATCTCGAACGATGAATGGGACGACAGCGACGGTGCTGATGRAGGTGACCACGCCAAAAACAGAGAAGGCAATAAGAAGGATTTTGTTGCCAAAAGAAGCTTGGAGAAAAAGAAATCGACACAGAAAAATCAATCGCCAACGAAGTTGAACGTTGCGAGGACCCCAGACAGTGAYGAAATGAGTGATTCTGGAACGCTTACAGACGAAGACCGCATCACTACAGACGAAGATGGCTATGACGACTACAAAAATGTTAACGAAACGTCAGCTCTTTTACCTTCTAGTCGTAAGAGTGGGAACGACCACGAARGAAAGAATTCAAAATTTGAGCGTAGAAATCGTCGAGGCCGACAACACTACGATGCAACGTCTAATACACGGAAAAATGATCACAAAAAGGTTCACACGGGTGATTCGAATCAGATTTCGAGCGGCACGAGCATTAGTGATAGCAGTTCCAATATCTCAAGGTTTTCAGAYATGTCAACTTTRCGTTGGGATAATCGAGCAACGAGTGCATCCAGGAAGTCACGAAAAAAGAAAAATCGCCATAAGAATTCAAAACAATCTTCGACCAGCGATGGCTCGTCTGCGAGCAGTCAAGATTCATCAGATTCGGCTTTTGACCATCGTAAATGGACGAAAAAAAGAGCCATCATGTTAGAGAAAGAGCGAGCTAGACTCATCGAACAATGGAAAGCAGAGGCTAGGGAAGAAGCCGAACTCCTAAGAAAAGAAGAAGAAGCAAATATGTGGCATCGCCGGATGTGGAGAACGACTTCCGAGAAGCTACGTAACTTTGGCGTTACAACCTTTCGTTGCTTAACCTTGGTGGAAAATTTTATTGGTAACCTTCCGTTAACAATCGGAGCTGTTGCGTTAGCTATTGTAACGCTAGGTGTCGTTTGGTTCAAATTTGCTGAGGAATATTTGGACACATGTGAACCTGTTCATTTCCATTCATCTCAATGTATCTTTCCCGAGTTTCCTGGGTGCTTCTACTGCGATACGAGTGCTTTGGGATATAAGATCGCACTTGGTTTTCACTACCTCTGCACTATAATGTCCGGTATGCTAGCRATGCTTGTCGTCGCGAAAGTTTTGTTGGCAACAAGGGTTGTYGTTGACGAAATGTCGAGTCCAACCACGTCGAGTCCTGCTGGCCTCTTATGCATGACATCAGTTTGTGTCTTCGCTGGTCGAGGCATGGTTGGGCAAATGATAGTTTCTGCCGCTGCTTGCTTTCATTTAGTACTGACGATCTGGTTCATATACATGGCACTGGCGTACAATATCATGCCTGAGCCTTCGTGGTTTCCAAACACCGTTGGGATAGGGCTTAGCGCTGTGAAGGTGGGTTGTTTCCTTTTTCTTCTTTTCTTTCCATTGCATCTTTTCACTCGAAGTGTTCCACTTGATTTTTTTCTTCGGCCGTACTCAACATCGTTTATCTTCGTTTCTTACTTTGCCACCAATTATACAAATCTTTCTGAAAGACTTGGTTATACTATCCAATGTGAGTTCACTGGTTTGCAACTCCGTCGAAGAACTATGAACGCGTAGCTCCATTCTRACCCATTTCTCAATATTTCTCTCGTTCTAAACTGAAAAGGCCGGGTCATTTGCTGATGGCAATATCACTCTCTCTGAATTTTTTCTTTTTCCCAATAAGTCTGATCCGTGTTGTAGTCAACAAGAAGATTTCAGCTACAGTGGCATGGATGCAAATGAGTGCCCCTGCTGTCAGTTTGTATGCCTTGACGATCATGGCACAACCAAGTTTTGAAGAAGAGCAACCCGATGTGACTTCGTTTCAGCGTGTCCACCGCATGGTGTATCTCCCATGCATGCATGTTATGTGTGCTCTTTCGCTGCTTGGGATGGCGGCAAGTATTCATAGTCTCTACGATCGATGGGCGGATTTCAAACGCAAAGAGTTTTCTCCTGCCCATGCCGCGTTCTGCTTTCCAACTTTAAGTCACGCAAACGCTATCCAGGTACGGTTTAACGATGTGCTCAAGTTGTGTCTCTTTTTATTGTTTTGTTCAAGTAGGTACTTACGCGAAYTGTTTTTTGTTCTTCTTCGTACTCGTTTTGGAAAGGCATATCGCGGGGCGATAATGAGTTTCTCACAGGTTCCTCCGCGCTCATGGAGAATGTTTGTACTTGATACATACTGGTTCATAGTATTAATAGGAGGTACCATCGCAACAATCTGGATTTGTGGGAAGTTTCTATACAAACTGCCCGAGTGGACGTCACCAGACTTGTCGAACGAAGAGGAACCACCGGCACCATACGACACACTTCTTTCCCAGCAGCACATGGTTACCGCCGGAGATACGCTGACCCAGAACTTTGTAAGTCCGGCTATTCTACAAGCAAATGAAACTGGAGCTTTGATCTTGTCGAGGAGTTCGAGAGATGGAACCCTTCGGTACGTACGTACTCGACGTATTCGAGCGTTGGGATTCGAACCAACCATGAATTGGAGCGAAATTCAAGAGGAGGAAGCGAAATTATTAGAGTGGGTAGGAAAACATCCTCCTCGAAGAAGGCACCGTACATTGAGCGTACCGGGTATTGACTTCAACTATGGACATTCCCARCCAACGTTTGGAACGGGGAACTCTGGAGTGTACAGTTCGTATTCACCYATTACATCATCTGGACCCGGAAGAAAACGTTCCATGTCTCAAGGAGAAAAAACAGCATTTTTCAAATAAATTTGCCAACAGTGAGGTACAGAAAAGTATTAGCACTTGTTGATTATCCCTTTTTGGCATAACCATAATTTAGCGTACGAGATTCAATTTTGTAATAGATTTGTAATTTGAATAGTACACAACATTATTCCACTTTTTGCGTCAAACACTTTTTCTGCCATATTCAAAATAGATATCATTTTAATTTAGGAAATGTTAAGTGGTGCCCAACAAGGATGATTTTGTGTGCCATAACTGGCGTGAAAGCCATCGCCTGTTTTTGACCCTTGCTCATGTAATTTAAATAAAGTGTTGTCGTAAAAGTATGTAGGTCATCTCTTACTTGCGTTAGTGGGCTTCCCTTCCAGCACCTTTTCTTGATGGTCATTATCAAACTGCAAAAACTATCAGTTAGGAAAATAAAACATAAATAGGAATGTACACGAATGCATTGTGGTCTTGAAATTCACTAATGAATTCCATGTGAAAAGCATAAAAGTGCTTTACACCCTGCTATAATGTCGGGGTCYTCCGTAGGTTTTATATTTCGATGGATTTGCTGAAAATCGTCATTGCTTCTACTGACCACACTCGAGGAACTATTTTTAGTGATACTCGAGGTTGTCAGACTCAGAAACTGTGGTGGTGGAACAGTTAGGTCCAGTGAAACTTGCAGTGTCCCATCCGGCGAGGTGGACGGTGAATGTAAGGGGGACGTGACCGGGGATACAATTTTTGGCGTCGCAGAAGGGGCAACAATGTGCAGAGTGCTTTCATTGTCTTCGCCSCGATCGCACAACTGGAATCTGGCTTTTTTCGTGTATTGTGTATCTTGTAATGAAGTCACTGATCGCGATCGTTTGGTTCTATTCTTCTGCGGTACTTCTTTCGTTCCGGCTTTCGCTTTGAAGACTGCAGGCGTTGATTTAGTTTTGTGGGATTCGACTTTTTCGCTGTGGCGATTCTTGATGGATTCTGAGARGCAACCATCAGTTCCATTGGTTGAATTGCCACTGGTGGYTGATCTACGTCTAAGGCGAAGAATATCGTCAATGACAATGACCCCCTCGTTACAATAGGTTGCACCCTTCTGCCTGCCCTTACCAATCCGAGTGAAACTAAAGTAATTGAGCTGTCGACGAAGCGACGCAAAGGACGAGTGATTGAAGTATCTCGTTAGGATCTCGTTCTCTACCTTGATTCGGTCATGGACAACGATGCGTCCCAACGTTTTTGATCCGTTTTCAATCCGACCAGGGCAAAATGAGATCACATCTTCGTTCTCCGAAAGCATGTCAACAAGCCGTCTGTAGCAAAAAAGAACAAAACAAGTGAAACATTATTGGTGTGAGATTCATATAAAATTGAAGGATGATGCATACCCGCAACGAACAATAAACCATCCCCGAACTGCATCATCCCATAAAATTGCTRAAGTTTGCAATGCAATGGGGGTTCTGAAATAAAAAGCATAGAATGTACTGGAATAGAAAACAAAGGAAAAAATATTTTCTATTCCATTCTTTCTCGATAGAAATGCTCTGCCGTCTTAAATTCGCGCATCACGCATCAAACCACGGRATCTTAACGGGCTTCTTTGATGTTATGGTTTTTAGGATGATTGATTTGACTTTGGTGCTCTTGAGCAGATTCTGTATAACCGGTCGTCATCTCTCGATGATGRCAATTTAYTGTGTTCAGACATCCATGAAGAGCATCCACGGGTCAAATCATAGCGGCACTGTGGAACTCCAACATCAAAAACGGTTTTTGTCGAAGTTTCGGGAAGACTGGCGAGAAGMATGGGTTTCTTTTTTCTGGTGCCGATAAGGATCGGTATCTTCACTTACCKTAGAAAGGGAATGGTCTTTTCTGTAGCTTCGGGTTCTTTAACTTCCTTTGAGGAGGAAGTCAATTGTTGGTCTGGTTTCGGAAACATCTTCACAGTGATGAGAGTTACGAATGCAAGTTAGTGAGATTGAGACTATTCGATATATGTACAGCAATACCGTAGAAAAAGTCGAAGAGAGAAAGAAATCAAGAACTACAGCCAAGAGCAATGAGAATGAATGAATCGAGAACGTTCGTACCGAGAATTTCTCACAAGCAAGCTTGAGAGAAAAGATCATTTTGTTGATGGGCGGTTCGCCTTCGAAATGCGAAAWTTGACTTCGATTCCCATAAGTRTGCAAAAAGATTCCATCTTGGAACGATAGTACTATAGTTGCGCGCGATCAGAAACAACAGAAGTGCGTACGAAACAATTTGGCGTTTTTGTTGTCTCTTAATTAAAAAAATCGATATGACGCATATCGTATCAAGTGGAGATGTCATACAAAAGCGTACTAAAAACGAAAATAATCATTCAGAATTGGTTTTTACCAAGTTCGATCACTGTTTCCACATTGAGAGGATGCCTGTACACGTGGAAACGTACTATTCTCTTGCGATCGTTGTTTTTTCCAAAACCTTTTTTTGAAACTCTTTGTTTCTTACAGTAAGTATGTTTTAAAAACTGGCGCGGCCTTGACTACAAGGTTATAATGAAGAACGGGTTTAGTACCAACTCCACATGAAAAATTCTTCACTTCATAGTAGTACTAGTAGTAAAGCTCACCACTTTGTTGTTTTCAAACTTCATAGTACTAAAGACCAAGCTCCTGGTACTACTAGTACTAGTACTACTACTATACTACTACTAGTACTACTACTAGTAGCAGTATTAGGGTAGTACTAGTACTACTAGTACTAGTACTAGTGGTGGTCGTTGTTCTGTGCTCACTCCTCCAACTGCTGATTTTTGCTTTGGTACATGCTATTGCTGTACCTGTAGTGGTACAAGTCAAATTTTAATCCTATGTGTCATTAAGCAGTAAAAAGATAGCCCAAAATCAATACACAGTAGAAAACATGTAGAATGCTACTACTACGTCACAGTACCTACTAGTAGTAACTAAGGGTCAACAACTCACTCAAACAGCTATAATTTGGTGGTCCCCAGCAGAAACTTAAGAATGATAGGCACATGAATGAAAAGACAGTAAAAAGACAAATTCAGTGATATGGGGCAGGGGTTATATGGGGTTATTGAGTATTTAATTGTATACATGTTTTTATATCAAGCATTAAAAATGTAGGATTAAATCGGCTATTTTTGGATTGGCACAGTTATACAATAGCACGTACTAGTAGTAGTATGGGTCAAAGCACTGCTGCAGCTATTGTCAAGGCTGTCAATTCTGAGCTATTTGGAATTGTGCTGAACTACACCAGAACTGTTTTGAAATACATGAGAGAAGGTAGATCTTCAGAGCCACCTGAAAGAAAGGGTCCATGTCCTGAAGATATCACTGAGCAAAGATTCAATGAACTTGGTTTTTAATGCCTTTGAATTGTTTATGCAAATTGGCACACAAAATAGTAGAGATGCCTTATCTGTTGACTGTCTGCCACTTATTCAATGACTGAATGAAACTTTTGGTCTGTTGTCTTCTTCTGCAACTGGAGGGAACAATTATTATTTTTCAGTGTTGAGCATGACAAGAAAGGTCAATCTTCAGGCAAAGGTTTTGAACCCAATTAAAGATCAAAGAGCTTGATGACCAGCTCTCATACCAACTTGAAGTTCTAGAAGCACCAGCAGTAGACAAGGATTATCAATCTAGACGATGAACTGTGCCTCTCTGACAAGTCATCAAATGTACTAGTGTCACAATCAGTTTTTATTGCTGATTCACTGCATATAGCAAGGCCCTCCCATCCAACATTCAATTTGGTACAAAAGCCACAATTGATGAAAGAAAGAAGCTGAAGTCAGAAACAATTTTCCACTGCAAAAGGGTCCAGGGTGTGTTTGGGTTTGATGGTCACCAGTGCCTGTCATTTCCAGCAGTGGTGAGAGCTGGTGGTACTATATGAAAACCTGGGACTGATGACAAAGAATTTGAACACATATTTCTAACAGCATTGTGCATCTCTATCCAAATCTGTCAGATGAAATTGGAAGGTGGGCAATGATAAAGATAGATTGCTTGTGATTTGGATAAATTCCATCCACTCAAGTAGGTGTCCCAACTTGCCTTTCTTCTCAACCAAAACTCAGACAGTAGCCAATCCACTACATACTAGATACCTTGATTGATAATTCTCTTTCCATTCCTCAACTCAGTTTTTGAAGGTGTGTTGTTGTTTTTAGGCAGAAAATACTTGCTCCTTCATACTACTACTAGACCCTGTTTTTGAAAAATTCATTCCACGACATCAAATACAGCTCGTCCATTTGTTACTAGTACAAGAAAGCCAGTAATAAATGGATCATACAACTAATCTACTAACAATAGTAGTGTCCTCGTTTGACTCATTCAACTATTATAGTCATCAAATGCTTGGTTATGAAGATATACTAGCCATCCCCATGGGCATGGCTGAAAATTACTAACAACAAATTTGGGCCATTCCTCTAAAAATAGTACTACAGTACTACTAGTACTAGTACTAGTAATAGTACTAGAAGTTATTATAATAGATGAGACAAAACAAGAAGTGTATTGAATAGTAATAACCTTATGAAGCAAAGGGGGGAGAGCTGTATACTGCTGGTACCCTTCTGATGTTCAGAGGTGCTCTGGTTGTGGAGATATCAGTCTCACCATGAACATGAGGAGAATATCTGTTGGAGTAAAATTTCTTTTTTCTTTGCTCCTACTAGTACTACTACTAGTAGTACTATACTACTACACTACTAGTACTCTACTTGTCACACCCCTGTCATCACTAGTATAAACAATATAATAAGAATACATTTTAACAAATATAAATGTACACTTGATGGCTGAAGTTACTCCAATGCTCTTTACATACAGCAACAGTGCAACTCCTGCAACCATTCCTTGACATTTTCATACTAGTAGTACTAATAGCAATCCATGGCAACTTCCTTAATCTCCTCACTGATGAGTTAGGATACCTATTCTTTGCTTCTTCTACACAGACAACATAATAGTTCCTCTTCACTCCTTCCTATTTGCCACTGCATATTCTTCCTGGTTACCTTTCCATGAGCAATGGTGGTGCTGTTAATTTTGTTCACACAGAAGAAACAACACCCACAACCACAAGGGTGGTATTTTCCATTCTCTGAAACAAGCTATGGCATCCACTCTGGTTTAGAGCCCTCCATCATGTGGAGTTTTCCACCAGTCCAATCTTCAAATGTTAACTTTTTGGGATCATTTGCTATCACCAGCTGCTGAAGGATTCTTTCATCAAACA
Source organism: Pseudo-nitzschia multistriata (assembly GCA_900660405.1). Taxonomy (NCBI): domain Eukaryota; phylum Bacillariophyta; class Bacillariophyceae; order Bacillariales; family Bacillariaceae; genus Pseudo-nitzschia; species Pseudo-nitzschia multistriata. The sequence continues at coordinate 155,116 of CAACVS010000587.1, read as the reverse complement.
AGAAGAACAACAAGAACAACAAGAAATGCGCCAACCCTTCCACCTTATTACTAGTGCAGCCATTGAATGTATTCCTTACATCACAGGTGGGACCTGGGGTTGCACCTCCTCCAGGTGATGCATACTGGGCAGAGGGGGGAGCAGACCACTCCTCTGCATCATCACCCAACAACTTCTTGCCACCATTCCAATGTGACGAAGCTTTGTTGACATTATTTGACTGTTACCAGTCTCAACATCCTCAAATGAAACCCACCAGATGACTCTTCATTATTGGAGATAATCATGAATGATACTTCCACCAGTAAAGGTGTTTTATACAAAGTAATCATTGTTTCAAACTCTTTTTGGTATTTCTGTCTTATTTTATGTAGGATTTGTTCTGCAGTCTATACTACAGGTGAAAATCATGGAAACCCAAAAATAATCCAAAAATGCACGATTTGGGMGGAGACGGGAAAAAGTTAACAACTGGAATCGTGCTGCCTTCGGTACGTATCGTACGTACCATACCTTACCGTGAAGACGTTGGAATGGTCGTTTTCTTCTTGTGTGATACGAAGTACATGTACATCAACGTACTTACTTGAGTCACGCTCGTGTTTTTGTTTCTTGATTTTGTTAGTATGGTGGGAACATTCTTGATTCCTTTTTACCGTGCGGTGATGTTCTTTTTTCAGTATATATTTTTTTAGACTGACAAAAAAGCAATTTCTTTAACGTGCGGTGCTTCAGTCATTGGCATTTTTGTTCCGACTGGAACTGACAGTACCGCCAACTAACGCTCGATCCCCACGAATCGATCAAAATCGTCATTAGGGCTAACCGTTCCGAACGCTGGCGCGTTTCTCTATCCGAKTCGTACTGGATTGTACGGTACGGTACGRTGGAGCAAGGGTCATTCGAGCGGAACCGGGTCGTGCGCGTCGTGTCATCCCGCGCCCTTTTTTTCCCCGGAACGGCACATGTATCGGTTGCCTCCCGCAGGTACGGCGCGGTGCTAGTAGGGGCAGCCTTGGTTTTCGTCGACCTCCCCCCGAGACCGAAATTAATGTGGGACTTGCCGGAAAACGCGACTCGGAACAAAATTGGTTGTCACGKTGTCACTGGCCGGCGTTCGGTGACCGCAGCGCGTTCTATGCATTGTGCGTTGGGAATTAAAAATAGTTAGACAGGACGCGCGCCCCGAAAAGACTCGTTCAATTTTTGCCGTCGGTTAGGCTTACGGCGCAGCACGCTAACGAAAACGCATCGAGCCCACACCCCGGGACCCTACTCACAGCTTCCGTGGCTGCCGCCGGGGCCTACCTACGGCACCGTAGGAGGCTTCTGTTGCTGGGTCCGGCGGGAGGAACAGAGCTCAGACAAACCAACCCCCCTCCCGGAGGAACGGACCACATTATATTTTCGGAAAGCACCCCATCGCAGGAGCAACATCACCACCCACTCCGCAGGGTGTAGCTACTCGCTCGTTCSCTCGTTAGTTTGTTACAGTAGTTTGTTAGTTTGCTTCAGGCAAGAACGTTCCATTGCATTCGGAAGCAGACTCGACCATGGCGCCAAGGGAAGCAACGGGGACCTTCCCCGATCAATACCTGACGTTCGACTACGACATGTCCGCGAATCTGGGCATGGGCATGGGCATGCCGCCGATCGATCCCTTTCCGGTAGTGACGGGGGAAGACCTCGGGCAGAACGATCTTGACAACGCCGCGGGGGGAGGCGGAGTCCAAGACGCCAACAACAACAACAACAACAACGGCAACGGCAACGGCAACACGGGAACCCATTCCCTGGAAGGCGGGAACGAGACCACTTCGCTCACGAATTCGCAGCAGCCCCAGCAGGCTTCTTCCCCGCAGGAAGCGGTGGATCCCCTCTCCATTGATCCCACGATACACCAAGAACCGCAGTGGGACTCGGACAACCTCAACACCAGCACCACCAGCACGATATCGAGAGTTCCGAGAGTTCCCCAGCTGCCRCAGATAAACATAAACCACACTCCCCCGCGCATATCCCGCGGGTTGTCGGGAAACTCCACCGTGAACGTTCGTGGCATCCGCCCGGGACAGCACCCGCAGCACCACCTCGGGCAGCAGCAACAGCAGCATCAGCATCAGCAGCAACAACAACAAGCACACGGCGACCTGGTGTCTCATCCCGCCAACGCCGCCTCGGCACTCGGCTATGATCTTTCCAACGCCGTTGGCCCGGGTGCCTCCGCCCCCGCGGCGGCCGCCGTTGCCCCGAACGGCCACGGCCTCGCCCGGAGGGTCTCTACCGGTTCGAGCACGGCGGGTTCGGCCTTTGCCGCCTCTGCCGGAGCCAGGCGCGTCTCCTCGAATTCGATCGCGGGCCAGGGCCTTCCTCCCCCACCGGAGGGAGCCCCCAAGACMGAAACCGACGGCCTCGGGAAGACCATCGAAGACGAGGACCACCGGCCACCGGGCCTCGACATTACCTACGACACGATGGCGTCTTCCTTCATCAGCGCCGGGAGTCCRTCGCAAGACTGGGGAGACGAGGTAGAGGACGACGAGAACAACAACAGCAACCTCATCCTCGACGGCAGCCTTGCCAACGCCTCGGGAASCGCCAGCGTGGTCTGCGTAGAGGACGACCAGGACGAGCACTCGTTCCTGGGAGGAGGCCTCAACAGCTCCTCCTCCSCGATGAACACGTCGACGGCTTCCGGTGCACCGATATCGAGCAACGCCAGCGCCATCTCGACCAACTCGAGCTTTTCGTCCATGAGAATGATCCAGCAGACGGCTGCCTTTGACATGGAAACAAACGAAAACGAGAACGAGAACGACCACAACGGTACCAGCATTCCGAGGTCTCCCACCGGGCAGTCCTCCGATTCGTCCTCTCCCATACCGACCTCCCCCAACTCRATCATGCTCTCCTTTGGTCCCAACACGCGCGTGGACGACCTCAAATACTTTGCGGAACGGGGCTGCATCGTGGCCTTGCTACAGGCGCTCAACACACCGCGCCTGGTGACCCTGGGAACCCGAATGCTAGCGGACTACGCCAAGATGTCCCACCGCCGGGTCGCGGTCGCATCGAACCGAAGGATCCTGGAGTTTGTCCAGCGAACGATGCTGCACGTTTCCGACCATAACCAGGAGTGGCTGGGAAGGGAATACGCCGTGGAAACCATTCGAAGCCTCACCGCGACGGAAGAAAGCGACAAGTACCTCATGGGCACGTACGGAATCCTCAACACGCTGGCCCTGGTGGCCCGCGGTGGGCCCTTTGTGCCCTCCCAGACGGGGAACACGCCCTCCATCCCGCTGGCCTCCGAAAAGGCACGGCTGCACGCCTGCATCGCTATTATGAACCTCTCCTGCGGAAAGGCCAACAAGATCGAGATTGCCAAGATACCCGACGTACTGGAAGCCATGAGGGACGTCATGCTCAACTCGGGCGACGAAGCCCGCCTCAAGGCCACCACCTGCATCAAGAACCTGAGCAACGCCGACGCCAACGACGCGGCCCTGCTGGGAACCCCGGGCCTGGTGGCCGCCCTCGGACGCATGGCCACTGCGACGTGCTCGGCGGAAACGGGGGCCACCCCCTGCACGACGAACGCCTGCCTGGCCCTGATGAACCTTTCCATATCGAAGGCCAACAAGCACCGCGTCTTTCGAACGCCGGGGGTCATGACAGCTCTCATGACCGTCCTGGAGCGGACGACGGCCCAGGGATCCTCCACCGAGGCCCGCATCAAGGCCTGCTCGGCCCTTTCCAACCTCGCGATTGGCTACGACAACAAGATTCCCATGTTCAACTACCCCGGCTTTGTGGACGCGATTCTCAACGTCATTCTCACGGACCGGGGGGAGGCCCGCACCAAGGCCTGCTCGATCCTATGGAGTTTTGCGGCCGAGATGAAGAACCAGGTACCGGTCGTCCAGCGCGGGGACATTCTCCCCGTACTCGTMCGCGTGGCGGAGGAAGATGGAACCACGGAGGCGAGGTTCAAGTGCGTCGCGGCCCTGACCCTGCTGGCGGAGTCCCTGGACAATGCGATTCCCCTGCTCGAGTCGGGAGCCCTGGCGCCCCTCATGGACATTCTGCACGAGGCCGGACCCGATCCTACCCAGTGGAAGGGACAGACCGCTTCGTGGTGTGTCGGGTTCCTGATGAACATTGCCCAGAGCGACGAAGCCGTTCCCTCGCTCCGCGAGGCGGGAGTGGTCGAGCTCCTGGCACCCCTCCTGACCCTGGAYCACTACCAGAGTCTCAAGGCGGCCATGGCGGTGACCTTTGTGTGCCGGTACGACGAGGGCGACGAATGCTACGATTTGCTGCGAAAAACGGAAAACGTGATTCCCAAGATCATCTCTCTCCTGCACAACACCCTCTCGGGGCGGGGCGGCAACGGATACAAGTACGGTGTCTTTACCCTCCGGAGCTCGGTGGGATGCATATCGGCCCTCGCACTGGGACCCGACTTTATGAAGGAACGCATCGCTACCGGGCCCGTCTTTGAGAGCCTCTTGCGGGTCCTGTCCGACTTTTCCGTGGACGGCGGTACCCCCGGTGCCATTGTGGGTGGCGGCAGGGACGACGTCCTCAGTGCGACTCTTGCGGTACGGGCCCTCCAGTCGCTCACGGCACACCTGATCCCGATTGCCGGCAGCTCGGCCCTGCCCTTTGGACAGTCGATGGAAGACCGGCTGCTGACGGCCCTGATTGCCCTCGAGGAGTCCACGCACGAAGAACTGAAAGAGRACACCCGGCAGCTCGCCATTGACGCCAAGGTGCGAATCCAGGGAAGCCAAAAGGCCGGCCGCGCGGGCCACCTGCGGAACGGAAGCGTCGACATTGACATGGCGGACGTTGCCTCGCTGGCGAGCAACTGCTGCGGYCTGGATTCCATCCCCGGCTTTGGCGACAAGTTTCTCCACGCCCTGACCCTGCCCTCGGAGGAATCCAAGAAGGCCACCCCGGACCTCGCCCCCAGCTCGAGCATGGTCGAGGACGCGGCAGAGCCCGCGGCCCTMGCGCCCCCGCAGCCCGTGAGGACCTTTTTGCTGGCGGACGKCCGGACCGGCCGCCGGTTCGCCGTCCCCACGGACCCCAGCGGGGGCCGGGCCTTTAACGACCCCCGCCGCTGGTGCTACCGCAGGGGGCGCTTCTGCCAGCCCGGCGAGGACCCGGACCCGAACTTTGTCTGGACGGACGACCTGCAGCGTGCCTACGAAACGGCCCTGGCGAACGTGGACCAGCAGCAGCCCAATCCTTCCCAGGCGGCGGCGCCGTAGCGGGAGCGACGGGGACGGGAGTGCTAGCAACGGGGGAGCGCCCGGMGACCGGGCCGCTCGTGGTGCATGCCATATCGGGAGTGCAGCGCAGGACCGCTCTGTTCTGTACAAATGAAAAAGAGTGAAACGATTGACATTAAAAAAGACTAGATACACGGTTTCTCTTTCTATCAATAGGTTGTGAATAGTTTTGTACGAAATAGATMGCATATGTGTCGCACGGTGTCTTTCTGAGTTGCGAATATGGCAAACGAGTCTCCTGCCCTCCCCCCCGGAGTTTGGAGCCCAGCGATGTCTACCGAATCTTACAAAAAAAGCCTCACCGTACCGTACCAACGATAGTCAGGTTGCCATAACGATTTCGGGTTGCGCCATGAAAGCCTCCRCAACAGAAACGAGTAGTACTGGCGGCTCTCTCCAAGACGACCCGAAACCTCGCAAAGCAAGCAAGATCTGGCAGCGCAACAGACCAACACCGCAAGGGCGATTGTTTTGGCTGTACTCCATTCTGACTGCGAATTCCATGGTGAGTTGTTTGTTTAGCAAGATAAGCAAGCAAGTGGTGYACAGTATTATCGATCTCTAATTATCGTGCAGCCAACACCAAAAAATTCCCTTTCCGTGTTGTTCGGAATCGGTGGTCAGTGTATGGACCACCGTTCTTGTGGCAACACACGTCGAATCCTCTTCGTTGATGATTCCCTGCCAACCATAGCTTTGGCTTTGGGTTACCGAGGGCATCCTTTTCGAAACGCTTTTGCGCCAGAAAAAGTGTCCGGAAGGTTGCCTCATGCGTGGCCGTGCTTTGCCTGGGGTGGCRTGCGTGGGTCGGAAACGGGGAGGAGAGAATTCGTCTGCCATAAARGCCCCGGGGGCGACGAGACCACGAAACAGAGGTGGTTGGTTCGCGGGCGTGGTGTGTCGGGTGTCGTGTGTGCGGTGCCTGCCTCGAACCAACCAACCAACCAACCACCCCCTTTCACGGCTCGTGCTTGGCGTAGGTTCGAAGAACGAGCCCGCTGGCCCCGAGGGGGGCATCGCGCTCCGCCAAGTATCCCTTCGATTCGTAGAGGCGCAGCGCGGGCTCCAGGAGGGTGAGGGTGTTGGCCAAAAACCGGAGGCCCTTGCTTCCCTTGTGTCGTTCCATGGCGTACGCCTCCGCCGCCCCGAGCAGAAGGGTGGCGATCCCCAGCCCCCGGTGCCCAGCTTCCACGGCCAGCCGCACCACCTCGAGGGAGAGCCTCCGGCTTGCGCTTCCGCGTTCTTCGGGCAGTTTGTCGCCGTACCGAACGCCGACGCACCCCACCACCTCCCGGGGCCCTTGAACGGTTCTTGTTCGTTCGTGTTCTCGTGCGCTTTCCGCGTACCGGACCGCCACCAGAAAGATCCCCCCGAGGGAGCGGTAGTGCTCGCCGATCCTCGAGGGCCGGGTTTCGGAATTTGCGGCTCCCGCCGTTTCGGCCCGCTCCGTTTCCCGCAGGTCCTTGCCCAGGGCCGCCCTGACCATTTTCCGGATGGCCGGGTGCTTCTCCGTGTAGTCTTTCCCGTAGGTGCCTCGGAAGAGGTCCCGGACGGACGCCTCGTCGCAGGCCTCGATCTCCGTGCAAACGATGCCCCCCCCTGGGCCGAGAGCGGGGAGTCCCGACCGGGCCAGGGCGAGGTCGGGTTTCCGCCGGTGGTCTTTCGTCCCCCACGGGCAGACGAAGCGGCGAAAGAGCGAGGGATCGGCGCGGTGCACGGACCGCGGTTTGTGAGCGGCCAGGCCAACGGCCACGACATAGGAGCGCAGGTGCAACGCCAGTGCGGCGTGCTCGTCAAAGACCTCGGGGCACTCCAYGGTGGCGGCGGATCCGCTGCTCGAGGGGTCCGAAACGGAGGCCGCCACCGCAAAGGACGACGCCACGCCGAGGTTCACCGCGGACGAGTCCCGAGAAAACCCGCGGTTCGCCAGCCGCCTGGCGATCTCCCCCTCCGATCCTCCGATGGGGTGAAAGCATCCGTCGGCCGGCGAGTGCGAGTGCGAATTCGGCGGCGAAGGCAAAGACGACGGCGCGGACCGACCCCGCTCCATCTTGCGGTGGAATTTCTGGCAGTAGTCCCTCCGATAGCCCTCCACCACCGAYACGGGGGATCCTTCGGAAGCAGAAGGGGGAGGCCCCAGGGGTTCCAGCAGCACCAGGGCGCTGTCCGGCGTGGCGCAGAGCCTCTCGGAGCACCACTCCAGCAGCCGGTCGGTGCTCGGGGGCGACAGGTAGGACAGGACGAGCTCGGAGACCACCAGGGTCGGCACCGGCTCCTCCGAGGGATCCTCCCTTTCCGGCGCCCGCAGCACCGGCTCGAGCGTGGAGAGRTCGGCCAGGTCCCCGGGAACGAGCCAGTAGTCCCTTGCGCCGCAACCACTCCCAAAGGCGATCCTCCCAACGTGGCAGGGCGGACCACCCCTTCTGCCCCCCCGCTCCGCAAGGTCGCGGACCAGGCCCCGCCCGGCCACCATCTCGCGCTTGATCGCGCAGACCTCCGGCGTGTCCACCTCGACGATCGTGATCGAMRGATCGCCGGTCTTTTCGGTAGGCGCCAGGGACCGGGCCCAGATCCCGATGACGTCCACCCCGCACCCCAGAAAGACGATCCGGATGCTTCGCGGTCGGCGGTGTGGTTGTGGTTCTTGTTGTGGTTCTTGTTGTGATTCTTGTTCTTGTGGTTCGTTTGGTCCGTCCTTTCCGGGTGTCAACAGAGCGTGGTACGATACGAAGGACCGGATCGCGGACGACACCGCTAGCACCCGGGAGGCGTACCCGGCGTTGACCAGGGGGGTCTGCCGCCTCGTTCTCGTTCTCGGTGTCCTTTCCTGGGATCCCGCTCCCGCTCCCGCTGCCGACGACGAATCCACCGCCCGCGAGAGCAAGTCGCGGTAGACCTCGTGGCGGTCGACCACCATCGGGTGGTAGCCGGCGGCCACGGCCGATTGCTTCGCCCGGATCGCGTCGAAGCACGTCTTGGCCACCGAAGAGGTCATCTCGATCGATCCTTTCGCTGTTTGCTTCTGCGGGATCGTCGAGGACKGGTACGGGTACGAACTCGTACGMACTGCTTGCACGGGATGGTTTCTGCTTCTGCTTCTGCTTCTGCTTCTGCTTCTGTCCCGGTGTGTGAATACTGTTAATATTTAATATTGTATGCTTCGTTTCTTCGTCGTCGGCCAATCAATGAAAATCGAAAATCATCCATCCAAAAAATCGATCGAATTTTTTCGGAAAAAGTTTCAATTTTTTTTAAAAAAGAAAATCATGCGCGCGTTTTTCGAGTTCTCGCGCGGAAACAGAGACAATCATACAACAAGCGGTTAGAATGAATAAATACTGTATCTGTCCGTGTGTCAGTGGGGTGGGTGGATCTTGCCTGCCCAAACCTGCAAAAGCCCGATGAAACATGAAACAGAGCCTTCACGTATCGTACGTACGGGACATCAATCTACGAGTACTACCAGAAAGCAATCCTCGGATGCTTTCCAGCGGATGATCGAACCGTAGAATCGATTTCAGAACAGGACCAAACCAAACCGAACAARGCACAACCGACCGGAGCAAACACCCCCACCCACCCCACACACCTACCCTCTGTGAAGAACCAAGCCATCCACGGGACGATCCACCAACGATCCATGTCGTCGTCGTCGGTCACCGACCCCGCAACGGAAAACGAAGCCTTGGCCTTTCGTCCGTCGCCCCGGGAGGAATGGACCCTCCTMTCGCAGGGAGCCGAGGCCCGCGTCTGGAAGCTGGAGGCCGGCCCTTCCAAAGGAAGCAGCAGCGACGGCAATGGCAATGGCGACGGCGACGGCCCGCGGGGGTTTCTGGTGTGCAAGGAACGCTTCTCCAAGGCCTACCGTCACCCCGACCTGGACCTCCGCCTCACCAAGAGCCGGTGCCGGTCGGAGGCCAAGCTGCTGGGMAAGTGCGCCTCCAGATCCGCCATTCGGGTTCCAAGGGTCGTCCGGGTGGATCCCCCCAGCTTGTACCTSGAGTACCTGGCGGGCCCGAGCGTCAAGTCGTACCTCCAGGGGCAGCAGCGGAAGAAGAAGCAGCAGCAGGAACAGCAACAGCAACAGGAACAGCGGCAACAACAACAACAGCAAGAAGAAGAACCACCGAACGGGGAGAGCAAAAGCAGCAGCGGCGACRCAACGGCGGAAACAGCCCTGAGCGAYGCRAGGATACCCCGGGCAGAACTGGCTCGCAGGATGGGACAGCTCCTGGGGCGCTTGCACAACATCGGAATCGTTCACGGGGACCTGACCACCTCCAACATGGTGCTCCTCCCGGCAGAATCCAAGCCCGAGCCCAGGGACGACGACACACCCAGCGACGGCAACGGCGACGCCTTCGAGCTGGCCCTCATCGACTTTGGCCTCTCCAAGTCCACGGACAGCTCCGAGGAACAGGCCGTCGACCTCTACGTCCTCGAGCGGGCCCTGCTGTCCACCCACCCCGACCTTCCCGGGGGATTTTTCGAAACGGTCCTGGAGGAATACAAGGCCACCACGGAAGGGGACCAGGCCCCCGGGGGCGATGCCGGGAAAAGCAAGAAGCGAAAGAACCACTGCCAGTCCGCCCTGGTGCGCCTGGAACAGGTGCGGATGCGGGGGAGGAAACGGGAGTGTTTTGGCTGATTCGAGAAAACGAAGAACCCTCGAAAGCCCTGCGCCGCGCCGCGCCGCSCCGCCCCGCACTACGCTACACTACACCACGGTACAATAGAAAATAACAAACAACTTCCATCCGGATTTTGGCACAACTGTTTTGCATGCGTGGATTGTTGTTCTTTTGTTTGCTATAGTAAAAGGACACCGTGCTTCGTCCTCTCCCCGGCCTAGCCTGGCCTGCCGGACGAACCAAGGCGTTCTCCCACCGGTTCTGACCGCGGCTCACGCCGCAAACAGGCCGTTCCGGGCCCCAAAGACGTTGTCTTCGTCCAGGGCGTCCTTGATGGAAACCAGGGCGCTCCGAAAGGCGGCCGAGGAGCGTGTCTTGGCAAAGGACGCGCGGAGCTTGCCCAGGCCGTGGTGGTGGCTGAGGGAGCCCCCCTGCRCTAGGATCTCGTCCCGGGCGGCCCGCTCCAGCTCGGAGTACACCCTGCTGGCCCCGCTCCCGACCCCCTCGAAGCCCATGCACAGGTAAAAGTACAGGCAGGCCCCCTCGTGGTAGACCTGGGTGACGCGGCACCCGACAAAGGGGGCACCGGGGAGCAACCGGGACGAGTGCTCCCTGGCGATCCGTGCCTTGGTGGCCTCGACCAGGGGCTCGATCCTGGACCACGGGACAAAGGTCTCGAAGGACTCCCCCAGCACGTGGTAGGTCATGGCAAAGTCGCGGAGGTAGGCAATCATGTACGTCAGCTCGTACCCCGCCCTTCCGACGCCCGGTCCCAGGAGGACCCCCCCGCCGGCGCGGGAGAGCCTCGAAACGGCCGCCATTTGTTCCCGTACCTCGGAAGCGCTGCCCTCGTAGCTAATCGTCGCGCAAACGATGGAGTCCGGGCCAAAGTCCTTCCCCAGCCAGGCGTGGGCGAGGCTCTTGGACAGGGCGTCTTTTGTCCGGCCGAGCCACGAGGCCTCGTCCGGGCGCAGGGCCTGCCCCAGGCGAAAGTGCGCGTTGTCGAGCAGCCGGACGCAGGCGGGCATCCCCCGGGGTTCCCTGGAGAGCGCCCGCAGAAACCGCAGGCCGTCCGCAAAGGTCRGAAAGGCGACGCTGTCGAACCGCCTGGCCTCCGGGAGGGGCCACACGCGGACCACCGCGCTCGTGACGATGCCGAGGCACCCCTCCGAGCCGATCGCCAGGTCCGAGACGCCGATGCCCTCGGAATTCCTCCCTTGGGCGGTCCTGGTGCCCTCGGTTCCCTTCCACAAAACACCGCCGGGGCCCACGATCCTCGAGGACACCACGATGTCTTCGATGTTTCCGTACTTGCTCCTCTTCATCCCGCTGGCTTTGGTGGCTATCCAGCCACCCAGGGTGCTGAATTCGATGCTGTCGGGTTCGTGGCCCATGGTGTACCCCCTCCGGGCGAGGATTTCCACCAAATCGCGGCCCGTGATGCCGGCTTCCACGTGCGCGAGACCGTCCTCTTCGTTCAGCCACAAGACACGGTTCAATCGTTTCGTGCTGACCGTGACGATCGGCCGTGGTTCGGTGTCCCTCGGCGGGCACCGTGTCGCCTCGATCACGTTGGTACCCCCGCCGTAGGGGATCAAACACCACCCCTTGCGTCTCGCCGCATCCACGATGGCCAAAACCTGCTCCTCGGAAGATGGCCAGAGCACGGCGTCGGGTATGCGAATGTCGTCCCCGTTCCGAATGGCAAATACATCTTCTTGCGAGTGACCGGTGCCGTGGCGAAGCCGGTCGAGGGTAGAAAAAGAAAGCTGGCCTTGGACTAAGTCTTTCAGGTATTCTTGATCTGTCTTTGACAAGCTTGTCTCCACATCCGAGTGCCACCTGGGGTGCATGGTAGTGAACTCATTGGACGTGTTGATTTTTACGCGAAGCGCGGATTCGATGAATGGAAGTATCTTGGTCATTTTTTTGCCACCCAAAGAGTATCTTGTACCCTTCATTGTGACGTATCTCGTCCCGCGGCCATCCGTTTTGGCAATGAATCCAGAGTCCCTGAAGCCCCAAAATCCAAGCTTTTCTTCGCTGTCGGTTAGGCTTGGATCGACTGCATCGATTCGTATCGAGGACAAGCGAGGTTCTTCTTCTGTTTCCCTGGGGATTCGCATGAATACAGCAGCGCGCAAAATTGGCGCCGGAATATCAAGTTCTTTGACCGCTTCAGCTGTTTGAAAGACGTGATCGCAATCAGGGTTTGTGAAACCCTTGCACTTTAGCCTCGAGATCGCATCAGTCACTGCAGCATCGGCATGATCAAAAAATGTCCCCAGYCGGTTGTATATCAGCYGGACGTCGTCATCTAAAATAGTCGATTTTTGAACACTTGGTGCAGAAAGTCGATTCAACCACACAGACCAGTTTCTTCGACTTTCGACGAAGAGAGGAGCAAGAAGGTGACCAAAATGCAACATAATTGTTAATGCATTGATTGGGTCTGTTGGGATCTCAGGTRGATCGGCTATGCAGGTCTCAGGCCAAAAACGGCATCCGAGTTTTGGTAATGCTACCTTCAGTTTGGAATACTCGATATCCAACAGATTTGAGGCTGCCTTTAGGTGATATTCAGATACAACGATATCGTTTTGTTGCTTCATTTGTATCTCATCAACCAGTTGTTTGAAATCTATGTCAGACCCACAKCCTAGAGGAAGAGGATTGGCAGCTGTGATATGGACCTTCCCAATATCTATTTTTCCTCGAATTGCTTCCCTTAGCCACAATAACATTCCGGTTATGTTGAGCATCTTACGATTAGAACCAGCAGCTTCTTCGGATAGGATATTCTGTTCAGGAATGGACTCGTAATTTATTGTAATGGGAAGAATGACGTGCTCCCCTCCTGAATTCTTCAGACTCTTGAGAAGCCCTGTTTTTGGGTCAACAAAGCGTCGATCTCTGCTTCTTCTACCTTCGATGAATACCTCAAACGTTACATTGCCGTGTTGATCTTTCAGTGACTTCAGTTTCGTCACAAGATTCTTATCCGCCCGACCTTTCCCTCTCTGAATGTAGAACGCTCGTAATTGACGGGCCAACCACCCGACTATCGGAAGGCTCTGAAATTCATCTGCAGCGATTATGAAGGGAAGTTCTATCTGTAGCTCTGGCAATGAAAAGAAAACGTAGCTCAATAGAATGAAGTCGAAGAAGGATCGATGGGTGGGTACCAAAACCAAGTGAACAGGCTCGTTTTCGCCTCTTGATCGCAATGCAGCGAGATGTTTACGAAAGGAAATCAAATCAACTGTTACTACAGTTGCTATCGCGCCGAGCAAATAACCAACAAATGCTGCAGCAAGTCTGAGAAGGATATCACCTCTTGGTTGACAAAATGCCCACCGCAACCAGGACGATCCAATTGAATGACATTTACCACCAATTGCAAAGCAAGACATCCTGCTCAGAGGTTCGGGTTTGGATAACGTCGTTTGATTCGAGTTTTGTCTTAAAGAGATGAACCGATGCGCTGCAACTCCACAGCTAAAGCTATATCGCTTTACATCGAAGTTTCTCGGAGCTGTCAAGTCCGATCGAAAATAGAACTCATTTTTGACAAATGGATAAAAGAGGAGGGGGAGATCTAGAAATGTCAAGAGTTTTGTGAGCTTCGGACTAGTTGATCCCATATACTCGCAACATGCTGCAGCAAACTCAAATGGTGGTCGTATGAGATAGCCTTGAAGAATACCGTACATCCCATGGCTTGGTTGAATCTTTGGAATGAGTTGTGCTGATATTAAAAGTTGCATCATAGCACTCGTTCGACTGAAGTATCCCAATATCGACCCGAGATGCAAATACGATACACTGAACTCAAGCCAGGAAAATAGAGCATGCATACTCGATTCGGTGTCCCACGTAGCATTGTATATCCTTGGGAATCGACAACAGACCGTGCTCTGTGATGATGCATGGGATCCTATATCTTCGAACTCAGTACTTTCATCACTGATYGTGCTAATCCGTTCAAAACTCCCGTCGGAGGAGGACGCGCCATCATTAGAACTAGGCTTATCATCAGGCTCATCATGGAATGCTTTTGCGAGGATGAATCGTGCGAGCAAATCAACAGGAAAGCATGTAGCACGTTGCCTTCCAAGGTGCCAAATGTTCCATTGATGACTGAGGTGAAGGCAGGGTCCGGCAACGATTGTAGAAGGTCGATCTCCGGCCCAGCCTTCGAATGGTGTTTCTATTGCGGGTCCGACAATACTGGGACGAATGATGATGGTATCGATGTGATTGTTTTGCGCCAACAAATGCTCGCACACGCTTTTGCTGAACGAATACGTGTTTGGAAAGTTCAATTCTGCCATTGCTTTGCTAGCGTAGTATTGTGTACCAATCATCGATCTGTAAATCTCATTTGGGTCAAACGATTCAAAGTCGAACAGCTCTTCGGGCAGTGGTGTTTCCTCCGAACCGATTTTATCACCGTGAACAAAAGCAGTGCTGATATGGACGAATTTTGCCTCTTTGTTTTTCAGCCGACCAGTTAGTGCCTGCACATTCAGGGAAGAACTTATATTGCTCTGTGCTGCATTTGGGAATTCCAGGGTAAAACTCACGGCCGCAGCGCAATGGAAAACATGTGATATGCTTGGATCATTCACTATCTGGGCAAGATCCATTGGAGACAAACCCGCCGAGTTCCTTGTGACATCGCCTTCGATAGCCTGGATCAAAGATTCTTTTTCCACATCGGGTAGAAATTCAAAGATTGGTTTGCTTAGCAATTGCTTTATCCTCGATTCCGCCGACACACCTCCCTTCGTTCTGCATATAATTAATATCTTCTCTAGTGAAAGGACTTCTCGGTGCACCAAAAGATCTCTGAGAACTGCCGATCCCACGAAGCCTGTACCTCCCGTTAAGACAACCTTTCTCTTTAACTTGAAGTCGTCGTTTTTCRATGAAGTTGGCAATCGCAAGGATTCCATGTTATCTAAAACTCCGGATTGCTCTTGGCTCTCTGGAGTGCCAACCGACGACTCTTTCGTGCACATTATGTTGCCATCATCGCAAACAGCGTCTATCATGTCGCAATTTTCCGCAAACGCAGAGGACTCTTTCAAGTAGAACTCAGCAGTCGTCCACCGCAATAAATATTCTTGCATAACGCACCCAGAAAGAATCACAAATGAATAGAAAAGTAATCGCGTGGACGACAAATACCCGGTACACTTCCCTACAATTGTTACCAAAGCCACCATTGCTATTACAGATGGGGTTGTGTTATTCTTTGCCGGCGTTGCAGTTGCTTCTGATTGAGAACCTRAAGATTCCAGTAGGCGAGGTATACAGGCCTGTTTCAAGTGACGTATTAATTCCACAAGTTTTGAGTCGGATAGATGTTGGCTGCAAATCGGGAGATAGAGAATCGAATCCATGAGGCGGTCTGTGGAAGGGCACCTATCTTCTTGCCGCAAACCCTTGCTATCAGTATATTGTGAAACGGAGCATAGCTGCGATGCGCCGGTTGCGACGTCAAAACCGACGCATCGGAGGTTTCTACTGACAGCCTCTCGGTCATTACTACAGATCGGGAACGCCCAGTGTGTGTGTTCAAAGCTAGAAAGCTCCGGAAATAATGCGAGGGGGAGTTCTTGTTTCAGCATCGTCGACACCTGTTCACAACGCCGTATTCTTTCTGGCACCGTCGGAGCCATACGTACGGACTGTTTCAGGCGCCGGTAGAGTACGGCCAACAGAGCGTTCGAGGGTCTCTTGCGGATCTGGCGGACGTATTTTTCTAGCGAGCGATCCTCACTTTTTTGTTTGTTTCGCAGTCTATGATTCATTCCGGTCGACTTTGGTAGGTGAAACCCCCGAACGGCCCGCGTCACTAATACATCAAAGCTGAATCCACATAAATGGCACATCCAGGCAAGCACCCCTACACGAAGGGGAGAGTCGGCTATAAAATTGAGCACGGTGGCAACGAGCACCTTCCGAAAGAATTCTCCCCGTGTTTGTTGGCAGCTGTATACATTTTGCTGAAGGCGATTCATGTGCTTGGCCGTATCGCTGTTTTTTACCAAGGCAACGCCTCCACCCAGTGCCGTGGCCGTTTTTATGGTTCCGAAGGAGAAAAATCGAATGTCCGAGTGAGTAGGACTTCCCAAGTAGTTCTCGGAACCTAGCCCCGTGAATGTTTCGGCGCAGTCTTCCCATAGTTCCAGTTTGTGTTTGTCGGCGACGCAACGCAGTTTATTGAGCATTTCTCCATTCGTCGTTACGATGCCAAAAGGATGAACTAACATTATGGCAACGGTCTTCTGGGATATTTTGGATTCGAGCTCTTCCAGGTTGATCCAGCGTTGCAACCCAATATCAATGTCGACGGGCACGATTCGTATACTGTGGTACCTGGCAACGTGCATCATACCGGGAACACTGATCGGYGGGACGACCAAAATYTCCGAGCCGTCGGGATATCCTTTTGTTGTAAGGTATAGATCAAAAAGGGACCGAACGGAGAGCCCAACAACTACTTTCGGGGGTGGATTGGCTGTTGATTTTGCACGATTTTTGTTCCTCCCCGGCGACGACGACTGTGTGATTGAATCTGGCCACAGCTCGCATATTTTGCGGTTCAGTCGGTTGTATTCCTGCGTGGACTGCCGTTGCTCTACTGCTGCGCACTGGCAAACGGCAAAGGCTAGGTCTCTATACGAGATGTCGAGGCGACCGCGCGGTACCAACGACCGCACCCCTATCCGTTTCGCAACTGCCTCGCACACCGACACACTTTCTGTTGTTGCATTTCCAGGCTCCGTCGACCACGAGCCAGCTATTGCCCTGACGTTCCTTGTTCCTGCCTGCACTTCATTTTCCTCGTCTGCTTTGTCATCGCAAATTTCTTGTGAACATATCCCGGTTCTGTCGACGGTGTTGGCAATGGTGTTGGCAAAGTATCTTTCTCGGAGACTTCGGCACTCCTCTCCGATCCTGTCGCGTCGCGAGGCCACGAGCCTGACATATTCGTTCATTGCGTCCCGCCGGGACATCGAGGCACATTCCTTCCAGGCTAAAAATTTGGAACGGGCGACGGGTTGGAAGATCGACGGTGCCACCGTGCTGTCATTGTTTTTATCGTTGACGTCTCTGTTGTCGGCGGCTCGCTTGTACAAGCCGTAGAGACGCAGTTTCTCTTCGTCCGAAGTTTTCACTCCGCCATCGCTACCTTCTTCCCCCGACGGTTTCCTTGCTACCAGAAGGGCGACTTCCT
>CAACVS010000587.1:64549-117213 GCA_900660405.1 Pseudo-nitzschia multistriata | reverse complement strand
TGTTGKTRSYACCACCACCACTCCTTGGCTAATGGTGTAGTATACTCCTTCTTGTCTTCATTGGGGGGCATTTTTTTGTGTTGTTCAGCCATTTCTTTCAATGACAAGAACAACACATGAATGTGGACATGATAAGTGGAACCATGATATCATACTGCTACCATCTCTTTAATTCTTCAGATGATCATCATGATTGCTGGGCAGGAGATACTACTACTCCTTTGATTCCTGTTGTTCTTGTTCTTGTTCTTGTTGTCCTCGGGTCAACAACAACGGCGACAACAACAACAACGGCGACAACAACAACAACGGCAACAACGACAACAACGGCGACAACGACAACAACGGCGACAACGACAACAATGGCGACAACGACAACAACGGCGACAACAATTTCGACAACAACAACAACAACAACATTATAAATTTCATAATATAATTGTGGTATTACTACTTGACTACTAGTAGGCCCCAAATCACCATCCTCCTAGTACTACTAGCAGTAGTAGTTCAGTTTGAAGAATCATCTAGCAGCAGTATTCTTCACTGCCAGTCCATTCTGTTCTTGTTGTTGTTTCGTCTGTCCTTCAGCTACGGTACGTGACGGGCAAAACGCTATGACCCTCCGACGTTATGAAGCTATGGTAGTCTTACAGCAAACCGTAGGGTAAGGTTCTGTACCGAGCGTCTAGGAGAGTCTCCCGTCTCCCGTTCAAAACAAAAAATACGGTAATCATTGACCCCCAACAAAATCATTGTCAGTGATCATAGACGATCAGACAGCTCGAAGCAAGGACTCGTACACCAACAGAACAAAAGCAAAGCAAAGCAACGCAACGCATAGCAAAGCAAACCCAACACGACACAACGATGTCGAGCACGAGAGCGGCGGTAGCCCTCCTGGCGCTGGCGTTCTGCGCCGGGGGCGTGGACGCCATCTACAAGGACGACGCCGGGGTCCTGGACTTTTCCGTCGCCACGGCGGGGCACGGCGCCATCGGGTGGGCCCGGACGGCCGGCAGCGGAGACCACGAGAAGGCGATCCTCCTGACCACGGACCTTGCGGCCGTTTCTTCGCAGGGAACCTCCTGCTACGTGGCCGGCCGGAGCACCCAGAGCGGGGGCCTCCTCTGGCGCCGGAACGTCTGCTCCGTTCCGAATGCCGGGGCGCAGGCCCACGCGGTGGCGATGGGGAGCGGGGAGGAATCCGTTTTCTACACGGTCGACCACACCGGGGTGGCCCGGGCGTGGAAGGCGGCCAACGGAGACCTCTTGTGGGACGCCAAGGTCGTCCCGGGCGCCAGGCCAAGGATCTTTGCGCCGGACGGCCTTGGATACGTGGCGGTCGCYTCCGGGACGAACGAGCTCGTTCTGCTCGACGCCGGCACCGGAAGCCTCGTGGACACCATTGACACCGGGGGATCCGGCCCCCGAGACGGACAGGTCCTGGAATNAGCTTACCATCAAACCAGACATTCCTACCAGTATCAAATCTGGGCCTTGCTGTTGCACATAGGAACATCACCTTCTTGATATGCTGCTTTGACGGTGTCTTGCCAACTGGTTCAAGCTCTTCATCAAGTAAATATGTGTTGCTTGTAACTTCCTTCATGAAGAACCATTTCTCATCAACATGTATTTTGTCATACATTGGGTCAAAGACGCCGTTGTGATCAATATGAGACAGAGCAAATCGAATCCTTTCCATCTTGTTTGCTTCTTTTAGGAAAGGCTTCAAAGTGCAGCTGTATCTCTTGATTGCTCCACGTTTAACAAAATGGTGCAGGCTGGTGATTGGAATGTTGATTGCCGCGGATAAGGTCCTTAGATCTCCTCTTTGCTTGTACGGAACACTTCTGATTGATTCAAGAAGAGCTGCAAAGTCCCTTGGCTTCCTACCACACTTGGACTTGTTGCTGGACACATCACCGGCTGGGCATGTATCATCATCCCGAGTTTCTTTGTATCGTTTCCAAATTTTTGCACAAGTCCTAGGAGAAACTTTGAATGCAACAGCAGCATTCTTGTAGGCACCCTTAGCAAGTTTGCCGTTCTGTTTCTGATGTGGAAGCAGTCTGTGTAGAATAGCTTGTCTTTGATTGTTAGTCAACTCACAACTTTTTGGAGGAGGAGTAACAGCCGCAGGAGGAGGGAGCAGCTCAGTTGGTTCAAGGAGATCCATTGCAAGATCTATTGCTTCTGTTCCTGTAGCCATCTTGGTGTGTGTTTGCTTTAGAAAAGAGCAGCGTTCAATAAAGTGAGTGGATGAAAGCATGAAAAAAAACAGCAAAACAGGCAACGACTCGCAGCAGGTTGATTGTCGTTGTCGGTTCCCCCCCTCTACGGAAACGCAGACCGGTCGATGGATCCCCTCTCAGTGGAAGCAACCGAGGCAGGAGAAGTGCCGGAGAGTCAATGGATCCCCTCTTAGTGGGAGCGAGGCGAGGCGAGGCGCTCAGTGGAGGCGCCTAGTGGAAGCAACGGAGGCGCGATTCCCTCTTAGTGGGACCAATGCAAACGCGGACCGGTCGATGGATCCCCTCTCAGTGGAAGCAAACGAGGCGGGAGAAGTGCCGGCAAGGCACCATTCCCTCTTAGTGGAACCAATGCTGGAGACGCGAGCAGAATTCCCCCCTCTTAGTGGGACCAATGCGGGAGACGCGAGCCGAGGAGGAGTGGAAGCAACGATTTGGTCTTCCCCCCTCTTAGTGGAGGTGCGTTGGCTCAACGCGTTGGCGAGTCGACGAGTCACTTGAGGTGCAAAAGAAGCCGGTCTTAGTTGAGGTTTGTAGTGGAGGCGCGTAGTGGATGCGCCTAGGCTCAACGTCGATGAGTCACTTGAGGTGCAAAGAAACCGGTCTTGTTAGTTGAGGTTCAAAGAAGCCTCCTTCTTGAAGCCGCAAGGCGAGTCGCTTCCCCCCTCTTAGTGGAAGCAACGGAGACGCGGTCTTCCCCCCCTCAGTGGAGGTGCAAAAGTGGAGGCGCGTAGTGGAGTCGCTTACTAGTGGAGGCGCGTAGTGGAGGCGCGTATTGGAGGCTCAACGTCGATGAGTCACATGAGGTGCAAAGAAGGAAGAAGGGGGGGTCTTAGTCAGTTGAATGGAAAGAGTGAAGTGACAGAAGGGCGTCAAAAAGAGGAAATTGGGAGGTGTAGTGAAATCAAGAGTGAAATTTATCATGTGAAAATAACACGGGGAGCATTTTTGGACCATGCGCAGAGCACTTTTTTTTCTCTTCGCATTGGTTCTCCAGCTCAAAATTGAAAAAAAAACAGAAAACAGCACGTGCTACGAACAAGTGCCCGAGCAATATTTGGGTTCTCTTTTGACCAACTAAGACTGCACAAGAACATTCTCAATGAGTACGATAAGTATATCATGTTAAAGCTCTCAGTCTGGGCTTTTCAAATAAACCGGTCCCGTCTAATAGGGACCAGTAGAACCCTTTCAACCGGGAAAATCACATTTATATGCCAAAAAGGGCCCTCTTTAAGTAGCTATTGCAAATACGTCGGACAGATTAAAGATATTTTATCTTCATGACTGTATAACAATGTAATAGATCTGTTTAGTGCAAAAATAAGCATTCCAATAGCCCAAATATTGAGCTTATTCCAACCAGAGAGGTGCAAACTGTACCAGTATTTTGGAACGGAGGTAGTACTTGCTAATATTATAAATTTCATAATATAATTGTGGTATTACTACTTGACTACTAGGCCCCAAATCACCATCCTCCTAGTACTACTACTAGTAGTAGTGCAGTTTGAAGAATCATCTAGCAGCAGTATTCTTCACTGCCAGTCCATTCTGTTCTTGTTGTTGTTTCGTCTGTCCTTCAGCTACGGTACGTGACGGGCAAAACGCTATGACCCTCCGACGTTATGAAGCTATGGTAGTCTTACAGCAAACCGTAGGGTACGGTTCTGTACCGAGCGTCTAGGAGAGTCTCCCGTCTCCCGTTCAAAACAAAAAATACGGTAATCATTGACCCCCAACAAAATCATTGTCAGTGATCATAGACGATCAGACAGCTCGAAGCAAGGACTCGTACACCAACAGAACAAAAGCAAAGCAAAGCAACGCAACGCATAGCAAAGCAAACCCAACACGACACAACGATGYCGAGCACGAGAGCGGCGGTAGCCCTCCTGGCGCTGGCGTTCTGCGCCGGGGGCGTGGACGCCATCTACAAGGACGACGCCGGGGTCCTGGACTTTTCCGTCGCCACGGCGGGTCACGGCGCCATCGGGTGGGCCCGGACGGCCGGCAGCGGAGACCACGAGAAGGCGATCCTCCTGACCACGGACCTTGCGGCCGTTTCTTCGCAGGGAACCTCCTGCTACGTGGCCGGCCGGAGCACCCAGAGCGGGGGCCTCCTCTGGCGCCGGAACGTCTGCTCCGTTCCGAATGCCGGGGCGCAGGCCCACGCGGTGGCGATGGGGAGCGGGGAGGAATCCGTTTTCTACACGGTCGACCACACCGGGGTGGCCCGGGCGTGGAAGGCGGCCAACGGAGACCTCTTGTGGGACGCCAAGGTCGTCCCGGGCGCCAGGCCAAGGATCTTTGCGCCGGACGGCCTTGGATACGTGGCGGTCGCYTCCGGGACGAACGAGCTCGTTCTGCTCGACGCCGGCACCGGAAGCCTCGTGGACACCATTGACACCGGGGGATCCGGCCCCCGAGACGGACAGGTCCTGGAATGGTTGTCGGTGGAAGCAGCAACAGCAACARCTTCGGCCTCCTCCTCGCTCTCCGTGGCCTTTGCCAGGGTGCAAGCGTCGGACGGAAGCTTCCAGGGAAGCGACTTTTACACCGGAACCTACCAGGTGGGCAGCGGCGGATCCCTCAAGGTGGGTGCCGGAACCCTCAAGGGGTCCTCCAAAAACCTTTTGGCCGATACGGTTCGGATCTCCGGCGACGACGTCTGGGCGGTGACGGCCGACGGTGCAATCGTGCACAACCACRAGGTTTCCATGGCCTCGGAGTGGAGAGGCGATTGGGACCGCGTGGTCGGGGTAGAGCCCACCGGGGATCCCCTGGTCGTCTCGGTATCCGGAAGCGCCTCCGCCGGTGCCGAGTCCACCATGGACCTCTTTCGATACGACGCCGGGTCGTCCTCGTGGAAACAAGTCTCAAGCAGCGATGGCGTGGGTTCTTCCGCAGCGGCTCTGTGCCCCGTCGCCGGATTGGTCGTCGAAACACCGCTCGACCGATCGGTGCGGGCCTACGAATCCGCTTCGGGCAAGGTCCTGGCCGCAACCGGGGACGTCTTTGGTGCCGACGGCGATTCGGTGGCCGTCGTTTCGGTTCTGGAGGAGTCCGCGGGAGGGGCCACCGTCCTCATCGGAACCGAGCGGGGAACCACGACCGTCTTCTCGGTGACCAAAGCCGCTTCCGGGGATTCTGTGGCCGTGAGCGTCCTCTGGACCGCCGAGGAGGGTCTCTCGAGCCTCTCCTCGGCCATCATCCTGGATGCCAGCCACCTGGGATCGGACGACCTGGTCGAGGAACAGGACAGCGTTGCCTACAGGCTTTCTCTGGCCGGCCGCCTCAAGGCCCAGTGGCAGGACGTCGAAGCCATGCTTTTCCGAAGAAGCGGCACTTCCGCCGCCAGCGGAGGATTCCAGTACCGCGACCACCTGTTTGGATTCCTCAAGGTGTCGGCGCTCTTGTCCCCCAAGGCCCACCGGCTCTGGGGGATGCGCACCTGGGGAGAGGGCAGCGGGAGCGACGAGGACGCCCGCGGGTCGATCCTCTGGTCCCTCGACCTGCCCAAGAACGCCTTGTGGCACAGCATGGTCCACGGGACGACCAACGCGGCCCGGGCCGCCCACGGGATCCACGGGGACACCCACAGCCGCGAAATCCTGRTCCTCTCGGCCTCGGCCGACAAGATCGACTGGATGTGCATCGACGGGACCAGCGGTGCCGTCAACGCGCAGGACTCGGTCCCCGTCCGGGCACCCGTCCTCCAGGTCCTGCCGGTCTACGGCTCGGCCGGCAGCGGCGGCTGCCGCCAGGCTGCCCTGCTCCTCGGGGACGACATGAGCCTCACCGCGGTTCCGGGGGATGCTCAGACCAGGGCACTGGTCCAGAGCCACCTCCACAAGACCCCCAACGGGCTCTACACGCACAAGATCGACCGGGTCGCCAACAAGGTCGAATCCTTCCGGGTGTCGTCCGCTCTGGAGGAAGGCTTTGTCGCGCAGCCCGTGGGGCTGACCTCCTTCGGGGGGGAACAGATCGCCGAGGTGGCCTATCCCCTCCGCCACGAGGACATGCAGTCGATGAGCACCATCCTCGGAGACAACTCGCTGCTGCTCAAGTACATCAACCCCCACATGGTCGTCGTGGTCACCATGCTGTCGGAGGCCGAACAGCAGTCGACGACGGACGTCGCCAGGGCCCTTTCCGAGTCGAGCTCGAAACCCCGCAAGCCCGCCGGCGCGGCGGCCCCCGGATCGTCGTCCACCGCAACTTCCCCGCAGCCCCTCCCGAACATGTTCGTGAACCTGGTCGATACGGTCTCGGGCCGCGTCCTGTACCGGCACGGCCACTCGGGCGTGGACCCGGGCAAGAAGGTCTCGGTGGTTGTTTCCGAGAACTGGGTCGTCTACTCGTACGTCAGCGAAAAGACGCGGCGGACCGAGATCGGCGTGCTGACCCTCCACGAGGGCATGATCGAGCCCAAGGGCCTCACGTACTTTTCCCGCCCCGAGCAGTCCTCCTCCTTTTCCAGCTTTGACGCCCGTGAGTCCAAGCCGGTCGTCCTTTCCAAGGTATACGCCTTTCCCAAGACGGTCACGGCCCTTGGGGTCACCCGGACGAGACAGGGGATCAGCCGACAGAACATTCTGGTCGCCGCCTCGGACGGCTCCCTCAGCACCATCAACAAGATGATGCTCGAGACGAGGCGCCCCGTAGGAGAGGCCAAGCCGGAGGAGAAGAAGGAGGGACTGGTGCCCTACCAGGAGTTGATCCCAGCGACCCCCCTGTTCTCGCTCAACTACAACCAAACGATGGAGCCCTTCACCTCGATCGTGTCCTCGACGACCTCGCTGGAGTCCCAGTCCCTGGTCTTTGGGTTCGGCGGGCCCGACCTGTTCTTTACCMGGACCTCCCCCACCAAGGGCTTCGACCTGCTGCCCGAGACCTTCAACAAGGTGCTGGTGGCGGCCACCACGGTGGGGATCGTTGCCGCGCTGCTCACCGTGCAGCGAATGGGACAGAGAAAGGCGCTCAAGCAGAGCTGGGCGTAGCTTTCGACGGCGGGTTTGGTAGACATTGTGGTAGCAACMGGACAGCCAAACGCATCAACACGTTTGCGATGTACTAAAGGATATTCGTTATCAAAACTAGCAAACACGAAACCAAACACAGCGGCAATKCATTTTACTCTAGTGCTTCTTCCAACTATGACATTGTTGTTTGCGCGAAACTCCTGGGCAAGATTCGAGGATGCATTGCATTTCCTAGCAGTGGATATTTTTGCAAGCGCGACCAAAGTACTGTAGTCGTCGTTGGTGYGAGAAAGATGAGCTACAAAGGTTTTATTATAGTGTCTCATTAGCATATGCGTAACGAAGTGATAATGCACTGGGCTCTGTTCSCACATATCCACGAGATCCAACGCATCCTCTTTAGTCTTCCTTTTCCTTCTCGTSGTGGTTGCCGTGGTGGAATTCCAGCCCGAGGTAGTCCCCCAGCGTCGGCTCCATGATGAGCTCCGCGGCGTGGTCCACCGCCGGAACGATGGGAATGACGGACAGGAGGGCCAGTCCCACCGGAAAGAACGGGCGGGCCCCCACCGGAATCTTCTTGGCGTACGAGTGGTGCTCCATCGAGTGCTCGGCGGCGTGGACGATCTTGTGGATGATCACCGCCGGGACGACCAGGCTGGCCGGAACGTGAAAGGCCGTCCAATAGGCCGCCGTCTCCCACTTCTTGTCCCCGGGCGCGTCCCAGGTGCGGGTGGTAATGTCCGCCCCGATGGCCGCCCCCGAGAGGCCCCAGGCCCCGTAGTACATCCACCGGGGCATCATGGCGTTCCCGGCGACGGCCCCCTCGCTGGCAAAGGCCAGGGGACGGTTGCTCCCGATGGACCGGACGGCCTGGGTGGACGCCTGCTTCAGGACGGGGAGCTTGGCCCGGGCCGCCGCGGCGATGCCCCGAAAGATTCCACCGGCGGAGTGCGCTTGTTCTTCCGAGATCTCCATCTCCATCAAGCCCTTCGTCAGGCGTTTGGCGATGCTGACATCGACCTCGATCAGAGGTCTCTCTCCACCGCTTTCGTCCTTCTCTCCTTGCTGGAGGGTCGCCCCCTGCTTTTGCGGTCGATCGTTTGCCGCCACCATGGTTGATGGATCGTCGCAATCGTACCGTGCGCAGCTACGATGGGAGTAGGTTGGTTGGTGGGTTGTGTTGCGTTGCGTTGCGTTTTTTGCGTTGTACGTACGTACGGTAAGGAGAACAAGAAGTCCTCGGTTTCGTTGCGAGGTTTTCGAAAGAGAGAATTTCTGGGAAAACACAACGGAGAGCTTTTCTGAAACGGATCTCTCGAGGTATGTAAATATATATCCTTAGTATATCAATAAGGTATGTACATAGTTTTGTTGTCGTTGCACGCACGTCGAAGCTTAGGCTACTTGTACGTAGCACGTACGAGTACTAAGAGCGTGAGGGTACAAGTACGTACGTACGTAAGATACTATGACATGCTCTCTCAACGTTCTTCGGATTTTGTTTGAATGACATCCAAAAAGATATCTTCCTTTCTCCACCATGGGTTGCACTGCAGTGCYAATCTAATAACTAATAATATTGGATTGCCTTGCGACAACGAGTTAGGTAATCGTCCGAAGACGTCCAACGACTCTAGAATCCAAACGCAACTCGTATTCCCTGCCGGCATTGCTTCGAGCCACAGAGGGATACACACCCATACTACTGTATTTCCACAGCASTTCGTGATGAAACCATTTCTACGGCGCCCCGCATCGCTGCTCACCGTCGCGTTGCTGTGCTTGGAATCGGCCACGTCCTTTCTTTCCGGCTCGCTGCGGACACATCAGCAGCCCCGACACTTGGTCTCGTGGTCTTTGCCGCCGGAATCTGCATACGAGTCCGATTTTTCGCGAGAGAAAGGGCAACCCCAACACGTCGTGGTCGTCGGTGGAGGGGTCGGGGGATTGGCGGTGGCCGCTCGAATCGCCGCCGCCAGCGGCGGGATCGACGGCACGCCGACCAGAATCACGGTGCTCGAGAAAAACCCGAAAGCAGGCGGGCGGGCCGGATCCTTCTGGGTAGATCCGGCCAACACCGGTGCTCGCAACGACGAGGACAACGGTGCTTCCACGGGCTTGTTTCGCCACGAAGAGGGCCCGAGCCTGTTGCTGCTCCCACAGGTCTACCGGGACGTCTTTGCCGACTGTACGGGGTCGGAAAAGACGGCGAGCGATTACGGGCTGGACATGGTCCAGTGCGTTCCCGCCTACCAGGTCGTCTTTGACGACGGGGATTCCATCCTGGTGGGATTTCCAGAGGGCTCGGGCGAGGGGAGCGAGCTGGAAGCCGCCTCCCGCGCAAAGATGGAAAGCTACGAAGCCGGCGGGGCCGAGAAATGGGACGACTATATGGCCATCACCGCGGCCTACCTGGACGCGGGACTACCGAACTTTATCGAGGAACGCATCGACCTGGGGTCCCTGCCGGAATTCCTGGTCCAGTCCCTCAAGGGCTTTGGCAGGGCGTGGCCCCTCAAGCCCCACTCCGACGTGCTGGACGAATTGTTCGAGTCGGACAAGCTCAGAGCGCTGGCTTCTTTTCAGGATCTCTACGTCGGCCTGGAACCCTACCGGAACCCCGGGGAGCTCGGGGGGGGCGTCCTCCGGTCCACGGCGCCGGCCGTCTTTGGCCTGCTGGCGGCCATCGAGCTGCACCCCTCGAACAAGAACGCCGGGGTCTTTGCGCCCCTGGGCGGCTTCCACTCCGTCGCGGGCGCCCTGGAGGGCCTCGCGAGAGACCTGGGAGTGGAAATCCGGTGCGACACCACCGTGCTAGGGGTGGCCAGCGACGGGGTCTGGACCAAGAGTTCCGGGAACGGCAGCGAACAGGAATTCGTTCCCGCCGACCTGGTGATTGTCAATGCCGACCTGCCCTATGCCAAAAAGTCTCTGCTCATGAACAACGATGCCMAGCCACAGCAGCAACCGACCGARGAGTCGGCGCCGCAACCACGAGAGCAACAGCTCGAGGAAAAATTCGATTGGGACGATGGCTTTTCCTTCAGCAGCGGGGTCATTTCCTTCTACTGGTCGCTGGACAAACCCCTCGACGATCTCAATACGCACAACGTTTTCCTTTCTACAAAGTCTCGCTCCCAGGCCGAGGCCAGCTGGCGGGTCTTGCGGGATCCGAGGGACGACTCGGGTAGCGAGGACGTTGACGCCCCCTTTAACTTTTACGTTCACCGCCCGAGCAAGTCCGATCCATCGGCCGCGCCCCCAGGCTGCGACACCATTATGGTGCTGGTCCCTTGTCGGACGCTCCTGCGGGACGACGAGTGCGCAGGACTGCCCAAACACGAGGCGATGGAGCGGTACGAGCAACAGTTCTCCCCCGAGGTCGTTTCGAAGGCCAGGGAGGCGGTCCTGAAACGATTCGCCGCRATGGAATCCCTCGGGGATCTGGAAGACCACATCGTCCACGAAGAATACAGGACACCGTCCACCTGGGCGGATCGGTACAACCTGGGGGCCGGGACCCCTTTTGCACTGGTGAGTTGTTGTTTGTTTGTGTCTTCCGTTTGTTCTCGTATGGTTCGGTTTGGTAGCTAGATCTCGTTTGCAAAGGTCTAATGAAGACACGTGAATCCATTGGTGTATTCATTATTGTGTTGTGTGCTTTTTATCTTGGTGTGTTGGAATGCACGGAACTCTCCGCTATTGGGCTTCCTTTCTTCCGTTTGGCACAGAGCCATGGATTCGCCCAGCTAAGCATCACAAGGCCGGGGCCAAAGTCCTCTGGGCTTCCAAACGTTTTGTACTGCGGTGCCAGCACCAGACCGGGAAACGGAGTCCCCTTGGTTCTGATCGGAACAAAACAAGTTGCGGAAAAGGCCGTTCAATCCTTGCGCAGCCCCGGGTGATGGGGTTGAAAGCTACCCACTGAAACAGTACTGACGACGAAGACGATTCTGCCTAAGTCTCTGTTTTCTACCGATGGTATCTTCCCGTGTSTTGGAAAGTATATTGTTGCCACCATTGGTTCCTTTCTACCCACCATGAACACGCGTATAGCAACGGACTTGAAGATATCAAAACCGGCTTRAGAATGAACAACGAGAAAATACGAAATTCAACACAATGCTGCTTTTCTTCTCGGAATTCCGAAACACCGAAGAAAAAAAACATAGCACATGCTATGATCGGATCTAGAGGAAAGAAAAGCAGGAGTCCATGAAAAATCTCGATCGCGGTAACATAACGGTTCGCTTCGACACACAGACTTTCTTTGACTTRAATTAAAGCTGTGTTTATAATACCGTTACTACAAACTTTATCCCCATTAGCTTTTCCCATTTCAGAATTGATTTGTTCTTCCCACGAATGACGCACATTTCTGCTTTCGCTGTCGAGTACCATATCAAACTTTTGGGTTCTATCCTTCTTGGAGCCGTCCCCTTACATGCCGCACCCGACGCGGTGCACGCGGTGCACGTTGCTCTCGCTCCTTTCTCTTTCTACTGTTTGAACTGTAGGGATCGTGAATCATTTGGTCCACATCCAGATTCAAGTTCGCGGACGCTCCTTGAACTCCATCGTCGTTTWGGAGTTGTGCCTCGTATTCTTCCTTGGCAGCAATGCCGGCTTCTCGCATCGCCTGGGCGTCRTCTTCCTCGTCGTTGCTGTACATCTTGCATTTGCCGCACGACGAATGATCGCAGTGGGGCGTGTTGCAAAAATGAGTGTACGGGTTGCTGAGTTTGTTGAGGGGCGTTCGACACACATAGCACATTTTCATGCCACAGGGACAGGTCATCTTGTTGCACCCATCGATTTTGATGAACTTCTTCTTGCATTTCGGACAGGTCCGCATCTTGGCTTCGCTGAGGGCCTCCTCGACCTTGAGACGCCCTGCATCTTGGCGGTCCTTTTCCTTGACTTCCTCGCATCTCAGAGGAATGTGCGAGGCCTTGCCGCATTTTCGGCATGAGACAAACCGGCATCCTTCGACCGGGCATTCGAAATTGTTTTGTGTGTCGGGCACCTCGGCTTGGTATCCACACTTGGGACACATCGCCAAGCTGTCTCCAAGTCCGGCCTGCTCGATCTGGGCCTTGGTTTGCATCTCCGAGTACTTCTCCCAGGTTTTGGACGAAAGAATTTTTTCCAAAACCTCGTCTCGAAAACCAGAGTTGCACCCACTTCCATCGCAGCACTTGATTTCCAAGGCAGGCTTTTTGGTGACCTTATCGACTCCCAGATTTCCGCAACTGAAGACTTGACTTTCGATGTATTGAACCATGCATTCTTTGCAAATAAGATGCTGAAAACAATAGGCATGCGAGGTAGAATCAGATGTTGCGAAGTTTAAAAAAATCTGTGAGAAAAATATCTAGCATGGCTTTGGATACTTAGTAGCTTTCGACGAGCGAACATTCGAAGCAAAGCACTCGAGTGCACTCTCTTGAATCAATCAGGCTTCTCTTTCACTCACCCCGTTTTCCTTGCACGAAACACATTCCGAAATGGCCACGTCGTCGAAGCAACACAAGCACTGCACAGCCGATCCGTCTTTCAGGGCCAATTCGTTGTTGGCCTGGCCCCTCATTCGGCCTTGAACCTTGTCCAACCACTCATTGAATCGTTTTTCGTAGTGAAAGTGTTCGTCCATCAGAACAGGATCCGTGATCGCTGGGCAGGAGACGCCAATCTTTTTCCGAGGCTTTTTCATAAGTTGCATTCGACCTCCAAAGCGGTCTCTGACATTCTCTGGAATGACGCCCCGTTTCAAAGCGCTTCGGAGGAGCCGATAGTTGTTGTCTTCTTCTTTTTCGATTCGCATCGCTGCCGCAGAACCTGCACCGGCCGCCGCCGGCGGATTTGGGCTTTTTCCAACCAATGTGTCTTGGATGAAGTTGCGGGTCAGGGTGTATCGCCCTTGATTTTCTGAGAGCAAGATTTTAATGGCTTTCTTCTGTAGAAAACAAAAATCAAAGAGTAGCAAATTCATACATTCTCCGTTGTACGTGGGGGTCAAATCAAACGAAGCAGCGGGAGAGGAGTAGTCGTGCTTCGGCTCCGTTGTTTTCTGTGCCCGGATGATGGTGTTGTTGACGTTAGGACCAGAAGTTGTATCCGACAAAGATCCATTCTTTTGTTTCGGATAWTCCCCTTCAGACATAACTGCCACGACGACTTCGATCTTGTTGCTCTGCTCCCTAAGTTTCTTTTCGACGTAGTCTATGTCTGCGTCCGGAAAAATTTCCATGATCCGAACGAGGGGCGATGGTGGATTTTGTGGTGGCGTGTTTGCTCTCGGCGGAGGCTTTCTTCGATCCTGTGATGTACGAATGGGCGGCCCTTCCAACACCACGACCTCCCCGTCTCGAATAGGCGATGGTTTGGGAGCTGAATTTCCAATGGCGGCGGGCTTTTTGTTTCCATCGTCGTCGTTGCTGTCGTCGTCGTCGTCCATTATCTCTATCGCATCGAATGCAGTTCCACCTGGTTCGAATATTTCGGGCCCCCGCAAAAGTGCGGCATGTCGTCCTCTGCTCCACATAGCGTTGATCGTCTTCGCCTGTAACCAACCTAGTGAACCTGCGAGATCTTACTGAATTTCAATCGCAGATAACATGGAATTATCGAAAGTTTTTGTTCCCCCAAACGCAACCTCAAGCCGATTCCTTGAGAATGGAGCTATTCTATTCCGACGAGCATGCCTTTCGCTCGATTCAGGATTGCGATTACTACAAGAAAGCCAGTTGCTGGCATACAGAATAATCGTGGCAACGCCGGTTGCTTGAGTAAGGGGAATTATCTAGGCGTGCTTTGTGTATTGTGCTTGCCGTATTCCTGGTACTCGTATGAGAGTACGAGTACCCTAAAAATGGAGAGTTCGAAACAAAACCCTTCAGTTGCGACAAAGCTTTTTCTTTTGAGAGTTCAGAGTTCAGCACGACCAACCACCGTGGTACGAAAATACGTACCGGTACAATAACGTACAACCATGCTTTTAAGTTAAAGCGCCAGCCGACAATTTTGACATGCGRTACAGAACGTAACAACACATGAGGACCGATTTCGAACGTCTTTTCGGACTTTCGAGAAGGCCGACATTTTTGAATTGGAAGATGAGACCAAAACGGGTGAAAATCAAGCTCTTGAAAGGAGCTTGAAAACACACTACAGTACAGTTTGTCCATTGTCCGTTTTCGGTGCGTAAAACAAGATCCTCGTCTGGTCGTACGGCACATATGTACGTACGTGCGTACGGACGCACGGCAACTGGAACTATCTTAGSCCTCTACGGAGCAGTTGCAGTTGCAGTCGTACCTCGTACGAAGCCTTGTTACAACATCAAAAAACCTTTCGAAAAGTAAACGTCATGAGTCAGAAAAACGATATTTTCCATCGACCATGGCGGTGTACAGGTATCTTTCGTCACTACAACTCGACTGTTGCCCTAACTAAAAAAATACCTCTCGATTTTAGATAAAATTCAGCGGAAGTCTTCCCAGGATCCAAAAGCACACTAGCAGCACCAATATTTGAACAAAAAATCTCAGGTTAGGTTTGTTGTCTAGTACACAAGGAGACGATGACGGGAATATGGAGATTGAACCTGCCGTTCGGGCTTCTTTTATCATTATGGTGCATGACTCTCCGTCCGTCGCAGGCCTTTCTTTCGACCAAGGGGCTGACCGAAAGGAAAATAAGCACACTGGACAAGAAAGAGAATCCGTCGTTCGGTAGCATCTACCGTTCCTCACCGCCTCTCAGGGTGTACAACGACGACGAAGAAAGGGAACAGATCGAAGAAGCCCGCCTCCGCATCTGGAACAACCGCAGGGGGGAGGTCCGTTCCATGCTCAAGGGTGCGGAGTCTCTCCGAAACTTTCGCCTGGCGAACGGATTCACCCCCGAGCTCGACGAGGACGGAAACCCCACCAAGGCCGACGGAAAAACCGCCGTGACGCTGACCGCCTTTGCCGTAGCGGCTGGGGCCATCGTCCTGAGGGTCGGCGGCCGGGCCGCCCTGGTCAGCGCGGTGGGCCTCGACTTTGTCAACGACAATCCCGAGATGCAGGAACAGATCAACCAGGTCCTGCAGTACGCCGAGAGCGTCGATCCGGTTCTCAAGACGGGATTGTTCTGGCTCGGATGGACCTTTGTTAAAACCCTGTGCTTCGACGCCGGCGGCATCGTCCTCGCCTTTGCCTCTGGAATACTGTTTGGTGGTGTCTTGCAGGGTGCGATCATGAGCGCACTGGGGGCCACCATCGGATCGTCGGTGGCGTTTGCATTGTAAGTGGGTCGGGCAGTTGTTTGACGTGGTGGTTCTGTCGCGTGTTGTGCCCGATGTCCGTGGCGTATGGGGGTTCGCATGCGAGCGTTTTTGTCAATTTCACTTGCTTACACGATTTTGTCTCGTTGATTGAAAGGGCAAAAGCCGACACACCGGTTCGCGAGAAGGCAATTGAAATCGTCGAAGAAAATCCGTCGCTTCGGGGGCTTGAAAAAGTGGTGGCCGACGAAGGCCTCAAGGCGGTTTTGACCTTTCGATTGGCTCCGGTCCTGCCGATTCCGCTGGGAATGTACAACTATGTATACGGAATCACCAACGTGAGGTTTGTGGATTTTGCCGGCGGAATCTTTTTGGGGTCGCTCAAGCCCTACTTTCTGGACAGCTACCTGGGATATGTTGGAAAATCGTTGGTGGACGGATCGGCCAGCGAGGGCGGTTTGCAGGACTATGTTTTGATCGGAGTTCTCGGTTTAAGCGTGTTGATCGGGGTCTTCGCCTCGCAGTTGGCCTCGGAAACATGGGAGGCCATCCAGAAAGAGGAAGAAGCGGAGGACCGGGAAAACAAGCTGAAGGAAACGGGCGGCGAAGACGAGGACGACGACGGCGTCACCACCGAGGTCTTTGGATTTGAGCTCCCCCAGTGGATGGTGGGTTTTCAGTACGGTCTCCAGGACGCCGATGAGCGCATGAATCGGCTGGTCCTCCAGGAATACGACGCAAAAGTCTGGAACTGCACCGAGGACTCGTCGTTTTTCGGAATCGAGGTCTCCAAGAAGAACCTCCCCGACAACAAGAACCCGGCGCTCGTCGACCCGGCCAGCCCCGAGATCACGGATCGGTACGAGGGAGTCGACTTTGGCGCAACCACCTGCGACGGCTTGGTCCTGAGCCCCATTTTGTTCTCKTACTTTTTGAAGATCCAGGATCCCCTCTTCGACGAACGGTCCCTCCGGGAGGAGGACTGGGACCGAGGGTCCGGAGCGACAGCGGAAACTACCGCAGCACAACCGCTGGCGTCCACGGACGCCCCACCGGTGGCACAGACCAGTGCCGTGGATGTGGCGGCGGAGGACGTGCGCAGCGGGAGCGGGCCGTCCCCGGAATTCGTCGAGGGGATCTTCCTGAACCAGTTGCAAGCGCTGAAGGACGAAACCCAGCAGCGCATCGACGAAACGAACCGAAAACTATCGGAAATGAGCGACGAGTGAGTGCGAGTGCGAAGATCGATCCGGCACCCTGCAATGACAAGATACTAGACAATACAAWGCACAATAGATCGCAGTGCCCGGTTTTGCGACAGAAAATTCGATTTTGTGTGCCAAACGAGTACCACGAAGTTACCAAAATACTGTAATGTGAACAGCCCATCCCAGTTGCTCGTTTCCACTTTCTCAAATAGCTGCAAGAAAACTATATAATCATAGTATATTACAATACATCGCTATGATGAAAGAGAATTTGGATTGGTGTGCTGAAAGAACACTGTAATACTCCTCTACTCTCCAAGTTAGACCCTCTATTGTTTTGAACCATACTAACGTACCTATATATGGTACGAATATAATGCACGAAGCACACGAAGTTCTTTCTTCCGACCGAATTCCAACAATCTTTGCGGTACATAACCGTAAGATAACGATTCTTAACCATCCCCGTCACGGGAACGAGAAAACGAASAAACGAACGCACTTTTTTGATTGATTCCGTTTTTCGTTGTTCGAAGTTCTCGATGTGTTGCAATCTTTGTTGCCACACGAAGGACCTGCACCAATCTATTCCCACGACCAGAACAGCAAAAGAGAGAAGAGAATTGTCCTCCCCGGTGTTCTTTTGCAAAAAAACATAGGCAGTCCTCCGAAAGAARCAAGAGAGATATTCCAATAAACGGGAACCAAAAGAAAGACARCCACGGCGAGATCCTCCCATTAAACCCGGTACAACCCCGAGAGTCGGTCCCGGTYCCAACCCAAGACGAACCCTCGAGTGGAACCGAGAYTTGTTCGCTTCTTCGGAKTKCTTTGAATCTAGACAAARAACTCTACCATGCCRTCGCCGTTCCGATCTCGGGGACGGTCCTTTGCCCTTGTCGCAGCATTTGTGTCGTCCTTCCGGAACAGCGATCCGATTCCCTTTATGAGCGTCCGGGCTGCGAGCCATACCAATGAAGAAGCAGAACCACCGAACCTTCCCCTCGGCGACATGAATGTCGTCGTCCTGACCGATGTTCATTCGTGGGTGGCCTCCCACCGACACCAAGAGCCCTACTACGATGCCGATCTGGGCGACGTCTTGTCCTTTTGGGAGCTTCTGAAGGAGCGCGTGGAGGGCGATCGGAACAAGGGCCGGGACATTTTCTTTGTCAACAACGGCGATTTCGTAGACGGCACCGGCCTAAGCCGGACGATCGACAGCCAGAACGATCCTTCGGCCCTCCTTCCCCTCCTCGAAAAAATGCCATACGACGCGGTGAACGTCGGGAACCACGAGCTCTACAGCAAGAGTACYATCGAGGCAATGACCCGGGCCGGTGGCTACGTCGATTGGTGGGGGGATCGGTACCTSACCTCGAACATCCACGCCGTGGAACCGAAACAGACGGGCGGCGCGAGTGAAAAACGACCCCTCGGGAACCRCTACAAGGTCCTYGTTGGATCCGGCGGGGGCAGGCTCCTCGCCTTTGGCTTTCTCTACAACATGGGAAACTACGCCCGCGGCGCCGGCATCGGGGTCGAACACGTCGAGTCCGTGGTGGCCGGGGCCTGGTTCCGGAAGGCCCTCGAAGAGGAGCGCTACGACGCCGTTCTGGTCCTGGCACACATGGACCTGGTCGATCCCCTGGTCGAGAAACTAAGGTCTGCCATCCGCGGGGTGATCGGGAACGAGACCCCCATCGTCTTTGTCACCGGACACACACACTACCGTGGKGTCAAGCAGCTCGACGAYCGGGCGGTGACCTTTGAGGCCGGCCGGTACATGGATACGGTGGGYTTTGTCTCGTTTCCACGGAAAGGGTCGGCCGAGGGCGGCAGTGCCTCGTCCCTCTTTCGGCACAGGTTTCTGGACACCAACCGGGGGGTTCTCTTCAATGAGACCCTCGGCCTCTCCCATCCCGGAGAATGGGCCACKAGCAACGGGGCCGAGCTCTCTTCCTTTGTCGATCGCACACGGAAGAAGCTGGGCCTCGAGCGAGAGATCGGCTGCGCTCCCCGCAGCTACTATCTGGAGAAGCCGGTGGACGATCCGGACTCGCTGTGGGGCCTCTACCGCGACGAGGTCGTCCCGGGGGTCTTTAGCGGGGATCCGGCCGCCACTGCCAGCGGAGAGGATCTCCCCGTGGCTAT
Organism: Pseudo-nitzschia multistriata; assembly: GCA_900660405.1. Lineage (NCBI taxonomy): Eukaryota > Bacillariophyta > Bacillariophyceae > Bacillariales > Bacillariaceae > Pseudo-nitzschia > Pseudo-nitzschia multistriata. The sequence continues at coordinate 98,339 of CAACVS010000587.1, read as the reverse complement.
GCTGCTGTCCAGTGAATCCTGGAGGTACGACCTGTACAGCAACGCGACCCTCTGGGTCGACGATATCGTCGCCGTGGCACCCTTCAACGACACGGTCGTCCACCTCGGGACATTCGAGAGAGAAGTWATYCTGGGGGCCAACGCCACCCTCAACCAGCACCGAAACCAAGGRGGCGGCGGCGACTTCTCGTGGCACCCGGTTGTCCCGAGGTTCGTCCTGATCGGAAACCTGGACGGCAGCGAAAGCCCGGAGGGCGACGCCGCTSYTGCCACCAAATACCACCTCTACACCCACGAGTTCGGGGCGGAGACCGTCCGCAGGGCCGTGGAGAAGGCCGCCCCGCCGGACGAACCCGTGGAAATCCGAAGGACGGAACACACATCAACCCTGATCTGGCTGGCCTTTGTGAAGGAGTACTGGCCCTGCAACGGCAGCGAAGGCAGCGGTGCCGGAAAAATCCACCACCGCCACAAGCTCCCCCCCGCGRCGCACCCGGCAGCCGTCGCAATGGCGGCTGGCCACCGCGGAGAATATCCGGGCTGTGGCRCCGTGTTCGCCTGGGCRGGGGTCCTCTGCTGGATCTTGTCGGTCCTCTGGCGGATGCCGAAGAAGCACCCAGCCCACCGGACCCTTCCGGGAGCGGGGCGCGGCGGAAACAAGGACGGGCTGGGGGACCAGCTCCAGGACTCCTCTGAACACAAATCTCCCTCCCCGTGGTTCCCGTGAGACCGGCTCTCGCTTTTCTCGCTTGACTCGAAAAACAACAACAAGAGCAAGCACACTGCTACCGAAATGCCAATGCCTCGTGCATTATGCATCGTGCAGCGACGGGCGACAAGGAAATTTTCACGAGCGGTGTCCGGATAGCTCAGCATTCGTACCAGTAAATCCTACTAGCCACAAGTAATGTCCAGTGAGCCTGCTGGAAAAGAAAATGCTGGAATCATACAAACGCTGAAGTAACACCATCGGTTGGCCATTTGCTGGGGAAGCACAGCAAACGAATTCAAGAACAACAAGAAAAATAGAAAAAAACAACGACAAGAAGAATAACAACAGTAGAACTGTTAGTTATAGAAGTACTAGCTATAATTTTAGATTGATATTACTCTGATCGGTATTCATGGCATTTTCTTACATTTTCTTTAAGTTAAGTTATATGCACTAGTAGCAATGATGGAGTCGACTAACTTCATGATAAACCACATTCGGGGGAAGTTAGCATCAAAAGGGGAGATGCATTTCTGTTGGACAGAAAGATTATGAGTAGATCCTACGTACGTACTGCATCGTGGTGTTTCGGTCGTCGTCAGTAAGATTTTTCGATTCGATCTTTCGATCACTCAGTGTTTCATCCTTTTTCTACATCACAGCAAATTCGAACCACTGAATGTTGTGAATTGCCGTACCGTAGGACTTCCTTCCACCAAGGATCCAGGCAAACCGATTCCAGAATCTCTGCTATTGCACGGTAGGGCGGAGAAACACAAACCGCGATCGAGATGATGACGAACGCACCGACGATCTTCTGCATCGTCCAATGGATGCTTTCCCACACGCTGGCCGGAGCAAAATGGCTGCAAAACACCGGGAACTCCCATCGGAGGGGCGCCACCGCCTTTGTCGCACCCGGAAGAACCAACTCATCCCGCCGAAGCACGGGCAGAAAACCGCCGGCCACCGTGTCTTCCTCGGCGAAGGAAGCCGCTGCGGAGGGAGAAACGGCGGAAGCCATCCGCGGCCCCGTTCTTCTGCCGTCGCCCCCCTCGTCTCCCACYGCCTTCGATTCGGCCTGCGTCGCGAACCCTGTCGTCCTCCCACCGTCCTCAACCAGTACGGACAAGTGGCAGATGTACTACTACGGAAACCCCGGAAGCTGGGCCAACCACACAAAGGGATTCCTTCCCACCGGGTACGTCGGGCTCGCCGAGTCCACCGACGGGATCCACTGGGAAAAAATTCCCGGAACCGAGGAGCATGGCTCGGTCCTGGCCCCCACCGGCCGGGAGGAAGACTTTGACGGATTGCACCTGGGGGTGGGGGACGTCGTCCGCGTTGGCGACGATGGCGACAGCGAGCTCCACATGTACTACCTCGGGGGATCGTTCGAGGGGATTCCACTYGGGCCCCCGGGTGCGCCTCCCACGAGGGGCCTCCGGATGCGCATCGGGAGGGCCCGGTCGACCGACAACGGGAGGACGTGGGAGAGGACGGGGCAGGTCCTGGACTACGATCCCTCCGAGGGAGTGTTTGCGAGCTGGCCCCGYATCGTTCTCCCGGAAGGGGACGGCGACGACGATGGCACACCGTGGCGGATGCTCTACCACGCCTTCAATGGCACCCGGTGGGCGGTCTTCGAGGCGACCAGCAGCGACCAGGGAGAGACCTGGACGCGAGGAGACAGAGGCATGGCGCTGGGGCCGGACGATCCCAGCGGGTGGGACGGGGCCGGGGTYGGCACCCGGGCCGTRGTCCGAACCGCGGACGGAGAACTGGCCATGGTGTACGAAGCGGTCGACGGGGCGGGCGGGCCGTTCGGCGGACGCCACMGGTTCGGCCTGGCCCGCTGGGAGGAGGCCGGTGAAGGCAAGGGCGGCGGTGCCTGGGTCAAGGACACCGCCACCACCGGTGTACCGGGGGGACCGATCCTGGACGGCGGCGTCGACCCCCTGCCAGCGTGGACCTCCCACGTCATCGGCACTCCCTACCTGGTCGCCACGGAGGAAGGAGGGATCCGGCTGTACTACTGTTCCAAGAAAGACAACGACATGTCCATGAGCATCGGGCTCGTGGAATCGGCGAGCGGTGGCTTTGACCCGTCGTCCTGGAAAGCAGTATCTCCCTAGGAGCCGTAGTTTGCTTTTTGCCACGAACACAGTGTTTTGGTACCGGTGTTTGGGTACCGGGGGATTGGAAAAGAGCAATGGTGTGTGCCATCAACAAGACTTGTTGAAACCAAATACGATTCGCGAACCAAAAAATCTTCTTCTGTGTCATTTGTAGGTATCAACTTTTCTTCTACTAAACTTGTCGCAAATGGTTTCCGCAGGTATCGGGTATTGGCCGTGACTCTATTCCCTGTTGTCGGCTGGAATTCACCTTTGCCAGCTGCTCCCAAGCCGTCAAACTGCGGATTTCCACGTCGCAAGGTCACAGGCTTGTCACCTGCTGTGTATGTTTATTGTGTGTTCGGCGGTCCTCTGGAGCTCACTATACAAATATGAATCTGGATGCTTAAATCAAGAAGCAAAACATAATGGGTGGGTAGTATAGGTTCTTGCACACATTTAAAAGAATACATCTACAGACGAGCCATATTGGTTGTTTTCTAATYATTGTTTCATGCAGCAAAAAGCTAGCACCTCAAGACCTGTTGCAATTGCGCAACTCTGCAATGGTGAAAATTTATTTCAGATCCTACAGTATTACGTCTCGAAATATTATTGTGATTCTAATATATTCAGAAAATGACAGCACCGGGCATTGCTGTCAAATATGTCATGGTTTTCGTTGCTTCCTTTCGTTTGGTTTGGTCGATCTCCACATTGGAAGTACAAATCTCCTCACAGGCAGCACATCGTTGGGCTATTTCATTTCAACCTGAGGATTCCCGAGACGCCCTMGTTTTTAGTCACGCGGGAATGAACGAATCACTAATAAATCTCCCTACTTGCATACCAACCATCCACATTCTTCTGCACTGCACATTAGTACGGCACGGTTTGCCATCCACCTCAAACACATCGAAAACTTCGAAACCCGATCACGAAAAGAAAAACCAACRCAAGACAAAACGACGAAATAAGGTACGGCATTGTATCGTATCGCACCAAKAACGGCAAACGACAAACGAAGACACTCGGTGCAGTCGCCTTAACGCACAGCACAGCACATCGCAGTCACATCGCAGTCACATTCGTAAAGCGCTCCAAAAGATCCGATAGAAAAGAATGTCGAACGGGTCAGGCGGTGTTCAGTGTCATTATGACGTGCTTGGTTGCTCCCAAGACGCTGACACATCTGCGATTAAGAAATGCCACCGCAAGCTCGTCTTGAAATAWCATCCCGACAAAAATGCAGGCGACGAAGATGCCGCGGAGAAATTCATACTGGTTCAGAGGGCCTACGAAGTCTTGACTGGTAAGTTGTGTTGCTTGGAAAAGCATACCGGGCTTCTTGTGACGATGGACGTTGTCGAAATTGGTTCCGTCATTCGAGCAACGTGCTAATTTTTTTCGTCTACTCTACCAATTGTTTTTATAGATCCACAGGAGCGAAAATGGTACGATGACCATCGCGATGCGATTTTGGCGGGTTGGTCGGCTTCGGAAGCAGCAAATAGCAACACGGCGGATATTATGCTCTTCAACGTCGCTCCGTATATGCATCCGGGATGCTATTCTTCGTACACCGACAGCACGGGGGGATTCTATCAGGTTTATCKWGGCGTCTTTGAACATATTGTAGCATGTGAGAGGAAACAGTCGGAAACGATTGTGGAGCTTCCCACAACTTTCGGAAACAGCGAAACAAGCTGGTCGGAACTTTCGTTCTTTTACAAATCCTGGGAATGTTTTTCCTCGGCCCTGAATTTTGCATGGGAGGACACGTATAACGCGCGGGAAGATGCCCCTAGCCGTAGGGTACGAAGGCTGATGGAAGAAGAAAACAACAAAGCGAGACGAACCGCCAAAAAAGCGTACAAGAATGATATACTGCAACTCGTGGCGTTTGTAAAGAAGAGGGATCCCAGATATAAGGCGCACACCGAAGAACAGGAACGGCTGAAAAAAGAAAGAGAGGAGAGGCAAAAGCAAGAAAAGATCGACCGGAAGAAAGAACAGCAAAAAGCGAAGGAAGAATGGAGAGAAGCTTCCCTCCGTGAAATGGAGAAGGCGGAAGAAGAGGATCGGTTGAGAGGAAGGATTAGGCTAGCAGATTTAGAAGATGATTACGATTACGGAGGCGGAAAGAAAAAGAAGAGAGGGAAGAAGAAAAATAGAAAATCAATGATCAAGGAAGAAGAAAAAGAGGAAGAAGAAAAGAATGATATCGACGCCGATCAAGAAAAAGTAGAAGTGGACGAAGGGTCGAAGGGTGAGGAAAGCAACGAGAAAACAACAATAGATGAGGCGAATGCAGGAGACCAAATTGTTGATGACCAGGATCTACTTCAATATGACGAAGACAGTTTCTCCGAAAGTGAAAGTGAGAGCGAAGAAGAAGAACCTGAGGTGTTTAGATGTGACATTTGTAAGAAAGAATTCAAAAGCGAGGGTCAGCTAAAAAATCATTTGAAGAGCAAGAAACACAAGGAAGCAGTCAAAAAGTATCAGGCAAAGCTGAAGAGGAAGGAGGCAGAGATCATGGCAGAAATGATGAACGAAATGGATCTAGAAGATCAGTAGTGTAATGTAATSATATTAGCACACTATGCGAAGCAAATTGATCTGATCTTTATGCGCATAATATCTTTTTAAATAAAATTGGAAATGTGGCTCTCACCTGCCATAGTGTTAAAATATCACAGGCGGATGAAGCGTAATGCGACAATCCCATATACTGACAGACGTATGTATTACCCACCACATTTTAAACAATCATTAATTACGAACATTTTAAAAAATCGTTCTAGACTTTGGTCGTAACTTTTCTCTCCATATTTAGGGAATACTCATACAATGACACATGCTTCCATCGACACAATGTGAAGACGTGGTACGGTAGGTTCGCTCTTGGTGGGACCCAATTCAATGAGAGAAGAAGGAGAGCACAATAAAATGAATTTACTTATTTTGTATATATCAAATTAATTAGTTCTGAGATCGATGTCGAACTCTGACCTGATTATCATGATTTGCTCGATAGATACGATAGAACTGCCTAACCCTTTTTGTGGTTGTTGAGAAGATCGAATTCGAGATCTCTCTTCATGATCTTATCGACGTCCGCACTAATCTCTTTCTTCATTGGGTCCAATATCATGTCCGGGGCATAGTCCTGGAGCTCCTTTTGTTTGAAGGCCAAATCACTGGCTCGTTTCAATCGGCGGTATCGGCCTTCGACAACATCCGGGCTCGCCAATTCCAAGGCTTCGTTGACCTCTGGTTCGTCCCGACTCATCAAGTCCTCTGCCCGAAGTCCTGGAATGGGAGATATCGCAAAGAAGACGGGTGATTCATACCGTTGTTTGATTAAAATCAAGTATAAATGACATGCCAATCGAGTGTTTATGTTAGATTTTGTTCGAAGAGAAGGAAAATGCGAAGAAAATTTGAATCGATTTAGTCAGAGGACTTATTGCCTCGAGATATGCCAACAGATGTTGTTGTTGGCACTTCGAAGCACTCTTCATGCTTCCGCTCAGAGAACTCACCCATCTTATTCAATTCAGTGGCCAATACTCCCTGATAGGTTCGGGCGGCCCTTTTCATTAAAGGTTCGAGTGTTTTCGCTAACGCTGACATGGTGCTTTCATTAGTTGTTGATGAGTATCGATGGTATTTGCTGTCGTTGTTTCGGTGTTCAATTAACTCCTTCGTGTTGTTGATGTCTTTGTTCTCGATGAATACACGAAGAATGCGGAGCATCTGGTTGAATTTGAGGGATTTGTTCTTCCCTTCTGTTCCTCGTTAAGTTTTTAATCGCGCGATGTGCGCATAATTTACGACTACTTCGAATAAACAGACACCATTCAAGCTCTCGACATGAGAAGTATCTACGATTTGTTTTCGAGCATTTCCGAGACACCGTTTCCCCCCGTAGTCCACCTTTTCGATTAATGATGACAATGAATAAAAAAGTAGTACGTGTGAAGTACGAAGTAGAAGTACGAGTACGTAAATTTGATTTTGATCATATTACACAAAAAGTCTGAAAGAGGAAAGAATACCTTGTCAAACAATAGTATGCAATTCAGATAAAACCGAAATACTATTGCAATTCGTCATGTCAGCAGTTCCTCCTCCGCCCAATGGCCAAGTTTTGTCGTTGGTATCTGCTTTGTCTCAAACAGCAAACCACGACTTACACGTTCAGGCGATTCAAGCCAGAGATCTTGCGCTAAGTTCGTCCCCAGACAGCTATGGGAATCTATGCCTCCAATTAGCATACCTAATGAGTGGGAGTGATCAGCCCGAGACATTACTCCAACGCATTCCAGCTTCCGAACTTGAAATATGGCGCCAGACAGATCCGAACACAGTCTCACAAATCCAAGCGAACCCGAGCATGTGGGTACCCTTTGGACAAATGGCTGGTTTGATTCTGAAGAATGCCCTCCTGCGACCTCCGTCACCACAAGGAGGCACTGGAACGGCATCTCTACAAAGCGAAGTCGCAAAGCATTTCAAGGAAGTCATGTTGTACGGTCTTTCGCTTTCACACAAGGAATTACGAAATGTCATTTCGTCTCTGATTGCCGACTGTTCTGTCTCCCCAAATTGCATCCAACCTTTCCTGACGATCCAAAATTGGCCGGAATTGATGCCGGCTCTCCTTCACCATTTGAATCCTACAAACAATCCCAACGATCACGCTACCATTGGGTCATTACTGACAGTACAAAAAATGATGGAAGATGATCCCGATCAGATACCCACTCCAGATATCGATGCCCTGATTCCTCTGTTGCTGCAATTGTTCCAATCTCCAGACGAAACAAAGCGAGTTGGAAGCTTGAAAACCATAGTTGCATGTCTAAACTTTGGCCTAGTGCCGAGCTCACTGGTACTTCACTTTTCGACATATCTGGAGGGCCTCTCTGGTTTGGCCACCGATCCGAGCATGGAAGTTCGCAAATGGGTTTGTCGGTCGATAAATACGCTTTTGGAACAGCACGCACAATACATTCAACCACAGTGGGGATCGATTTGTCAGTTTATGTTGCAGTCCACTATTCAGCAACAAAACAGTTCTGATGGGCAAATTGAAGTCGCCACCGAAGCTTGCGAGTTTTGGTTGATATTTGGAACCTTAGATGAGATGCTCTTAACAACAGATATGCTCCAAATCGTGGAACAACTACTTCCTCAACTGATTCCAGTCCTGCTAAACAACATGGTCTATTCCAACGATCAAAGAATAGATCTCGAGGCACAAAATGAAATAGACATGGAAGAACAGACAAATGCAACCCAGGCTATGAAACCAGTGTTCCATAAAACGAAAAACAAGCACGAAAACGGTGGACAAAATGGCAATGGAAACGACGATGACGATGATGATGATGATGATGACTTCATGGATGATGATAACGAGTGGAACCTACGAAAGTATGCGGGCGCCTCACTAGATTGTTTGGCGAATTTGTACGGTGCCGGTCCAATACTACCGAACTTGTTGCCTTCGCTTGAAAGTGGCCTTAGCAGTGCGGATCCATGGGTACAGGAGGCCWGCATCCTGGCTCTCGGAGCAATTGCAGATGGTTGCCGCGAAGAAATGCAAGTGCACATGAGTAAACTTTTTCCGTATCTCATGCAACTGCTATCAACACCAGAAGCACCACAATATCTACCCCAAGTGAAGTGTATCTGCGCTTGGACTGCCAGTAGATATTCCGAATGGGTTGTCAATGAGTCACAAACTGGGTCAACTGGGCACCTACTAGCTCAGATGACCGAAGTTTTCCTCGGTAGATTACAGGACAAAAATCGAAAGGTTCAGGTTGCTTGCGGATCAGCATTGGGTGAACTGGTAGAAACTGCTGGAGATCTTATGGCACCATATTTGACAGAGATTTATCCTRTGCTTGTGGCTGCAATGTCGAGATATCAAGGCCGTAGTCTTGTGATCATTTTTGATACTCTAGGGATCATGGCGGAGTACTGTGGCCCAGAAATTGGCGAGAACAACTTGCCAAATGTTTATGTTCCACATCTGCTTAGAATCTGGAACGAGCTTTTGAGACAGGATCCAACAAATCGAATTACTTTGCCTCTCATGGAAACCATAGCATGCATATCTATTGGTTGTGGTGTGAATTATCAGCCCTTTGCTTTGGAAACGTTTGAGATATCAATGGCTGTCATCGAACAAATGCAATTGATGATGGCAACAGCAGATAGTCTTGCTTACGAAGACGCTGATCCAATGATATGCGCAACTGACATTCTGGATGCTTTGTGCGAGGCCTTGGGACCAAACTTTGCCTCTCTTGTTCTCAGTAGTACTCGCTACGGCCAGAACTTTATCAATGTTCTTCACGCGTTGTGTACTCACCAGCATATTGGAGTTCGAATGAGCGCCATGGCACTTATGGGTGACCTGGCTCGAAATGCACCATCGATGATTGAACCTGCTCTGCCTCAGCTTCTTCAAGATGCACTCAGCAATCTCGACTCTATTGTTGACGATATGTCTGGCAATCTGCACACCAATGCAGTATGGGCAATTGGTGAGATTTGCGTGAAATGTGGGGGTAATTCTGGCCCTCTCGAGCCTTATGCACCTGCACTAATGCAACACTTGATTTCCATTTTGATGGGCAACGGATCTGGAAGAGTATCATCAATTCTTGGTCTAGCAGAAAATGCTGCTGCCTGCGTCGGCCGTCTAGCAAACGTCAATCCGATGTTTGTCGCTCCGGATTTACCACGCTTTTTGCTTGGATGGACCGATGGTTTGTCGAAAATATCGGATGCTACCGAAAAACGAGATGCTTTCACAGGACTCTGCAGTGCGCTATATGCAAATCCTCAAGCAATCCAACAAGTACAGGCAAGTGCTCCCGATGTGATCACCTCCATCATGTTTGCTATCACTTCATGGCACATACCAGCTGATTTCCCAGATGACATCAATGATTTTTTGAATGGGGACTACCAATTCGTCCCATTCCCCCCAGAGGAAGCTGCCCTTGGAAATCAACTTGCGCAGTTAATTCAAAACATGAAAACCTCAGTTGGAGCAGAGGCATGGAAAGCCGTGAATAGCCGTCTCACTGCCAACTTGCAAAGGTTATTTCGGGAAGTCTACCACGTTTAATTTAGAGTGAACTGAATATTAATCTGAAATCAAGTCTCCCCATTTTGGAATAATATACAACTAGTCTATGTAACAAAAGCTTTAACTTCTACTTCATATCATCGGAAAGAACGCCTCGACTTTGGCTTTGGATAGTGTCTCCCGTGAAGGATCCAGAACAATCTGTTGTGTCATGTACGATTGACCTTTCGATTCCAAAGTCTCTTGTTTTTCAAAACCAAGCCTCTCGTACATTTTTATAGCGGGGTGATTTCCTCCTTCCACATACAATGCCATCTTATCTTTTGCCGAAGACGAAAATGATGCCTTCTTCACATAACTCGTTGCTGAATGAACAAGTTTGGATGCTACTCCACGACGTCTGTAGTTTGTGGATGTTACCACATTCATGAACGTTGGGACACCAGGTTCTTCATCCACCAGACTGCATTCTTCATCAACGGAAGGTAACTCTTTCCTACTGGTTTCAGCCAACACGGGCTCTGACAACATCGCAATCTCGCAAAATCCTACTACTTCTCCTGTGAGAACATTTTCTGCGGTAATCATTTTATGAAATAACCAATCAAAACTTGGTGGGGCGCAATGAAAGATATGATCTTTCCAAATGTGTGGCTCGTGGGAGAGCGACGCCGCCTTTTCCATGCTGTTGCGAAAGGCATCGTTGGACCACAGTAATCGCAGCTGTTCTGCATGTGTCAAATCATCCAATATGCCTTTTCTGCCATGTTCGAGCATCAATTTGCGACCAATTGTGATTGCCTTCATTCTCGATTGCAAGAGGGAAGTCACTTTGGTGCGAGTATTTCGAAACCTGAAGTTCAATGGGGACAGGAGATTCTGTTGCTGGTTTCCATTTACCTCGTCTTCTTGTTCTAATATGGCATAGGTCAACATATTCGCTACTTCCGGAATATCGGCTTCATTTGTTGTCCGTATTCTCAGRTCWAGGTCTATTCTTTCAATTTTTGTTTTGGCTTTTGAGTTTTTCTTTGTAGTCAAACCTCCATTGCCCTCCCATGATGGCGCGGTGATAACCAGCGCGTGGCAAGTGACAAGGAGGAGACAGTAGACGGTGATGGCGAAGTTGACTGTAGCACGCATCGTAGCCGCTCAAAGTAATGTTTTAGTTTCCCCTCGCACAACCACCTTCAGTGTTGTCTTTCGCGATCGGCGACTGTAGGCTCTGAATAATGCCTATGTGTTGTTGCGGTGTCTAGCTGAATCCAAATTCTAGATGTTCTTCTTCGTGTATTTACAACACAATCTGCTCGGCTCGGGTACCAGGTAGTATCCTTCGAGACAGACAACTGTTGTTTTCTGTGTTTTCTTCGGGGATGGATGGAAGAAASACGCAATAAACTCGTGTTTCTATCCTCCGATCTGGAAACCTGACGTGTAAAATTCAACAAATGAACCAATCAATTCCGAAATCATGGATGACATCACGTTTGAAATATTTTCTTACTGTAAGGGGAAACGTAAATGAGTGCTGAAAATGAGCTAAATATTCCCCCGAAAAGMTTCTCTGAGCGAGGGGGGAGAAAGAACTCTTGTCGTGCCGCCTCTCAATCGGTGAAGAAGGAATGAAACGGTCAACATTTTTTGAATTGTCCGATACTGTACAATGCTGTACGAGTAAAGGTACGAACATGATAACCGAAATAAAAAACAATAATACTGATTGTCTTCTCATTTTTAGCTCCTTTGTTTAAATAGATTCTTTCTATCGGTGGACACATTGAAAGTTCTCGGTACTCGTACTCTTATTCATCCAAGCATAATTCGACAACAGCATAGCGACAAACTCCATTCCATTCTTCTGTCCGCTTGTTCGATAACCTCAAGGCGGACTCAACACGCACACGGAAGATATTGCTGTCTTGCGTCGCTCCAGAATTCTTTGAAAGACATGACTCCTTTAAACCCTCGAAGGACACTTGCAATTCTTGCGATACTGCTGCAAGGTGCAGAGTCATATTTTAATCCCAATGTATACGCTCTCCCTAGGTCGCTATCGGGTGAACTCTTTGCGAAAAGTGCAATTTGCTACAACAATGCATACGGTTCGTTTAGAATACGACAGTCTTCACCTATAACTTCGACGTGTACGAAACATACCGGAAGCGATTTCATGAAATTTCCACAACCGACGACATCTACATCCTCATCGCTGGCAGTGATGAATCCAGTGAGGAGAAGAAGCGAGACAGGAAATGGGGGACGAGGAACTTCGCCGGCTTTCCTTAATACATTTCTAAATAACGTCGGCACTCTCACTGAGTCATTAGTTTCAGCAACAATGAAATCTCTTCGAAAGCACTGGTGGTCATTTCCAATGATTATGGCCTTAATTCCACCTTATTGCGTTCTATTCAGRGGATCATATGCTTCGATGCCTCATTGGTGGGGTGTTGTGAACATGGATTATGTTGCTGCTGCGAAGAACGCGAATTTGATCATTGCTCACTTCTTGGGATCCAATATCGCGTATGCGGCAAGTGGCGCCTACGTCCTTCACAAGTTCCACTTCTTTGGACGATCGAAGAGTGGTGGCTTGGAGTTTCGGCTCAGTCGATTCTCAATGTTGGGAATTTGGATTTTGATGGCTGGTATGGTTAGTACAATTTTCCACTCTGTTCAGGCATTGGGATCATATGCTCTCGCAGAAAGCATGTGCTATTTGGATCATGCGGTGGCCGGCTCTGCTACTTTTTATTTCGCTGATACATGTGGTGCTCCATCCAAAACAACCTCAATAATAGGTGCTTTAGCACTCATGAGCCTTGTGATGTCATCGCCTGCGTATGCTTGGATTCATTCTTGTTGGCACTATCTATCAGCGCTGGTAGCAACACGATGGGCCATAGATGGTAGTGCTAGAATGCACTAAATGTCTTCCGAGCCATGATGGGGTAATTAAGAATCAATATACTTTTTATGTTCATACTGATTGATTATCGAATACGTTTTGAATATGTTCGCATGTTGAATAGATAACGCAACATTTTACGGCAATGAATGGGTAAACACGAGAATCGTTCAATTTTTCTTTGATACGCTTGGTCGAACTCCTGATTCTCCGTACTAAGTATTTTTAGCAAGGACCAGTCATCCGCGTTGTGTGCATGGCATTCGACTGGTAATGATTGGCAAATGCGCTACAAAAATATTGAATGAAACTGGTGATGTACGGCAGTGTTGCCCGATTATAGATTATTTCCTCTTTGCTACCGCATGGTACAGATTTACCACAGGTACCTTCGATGAATCTTTCGAGAATTGCYGAACGAATGATATTTTTACATTTAGCAACGCGCGGACACACGCCACGAAACGCCACGCCACGGTACCCCCGTCAAACCCTTGGCCGAATCCATCCGCTCATCCCATGTCGTCCAGGTTGAGCTGGAGCGCACCCGCCGTGTTTCCCGTGTAGTAGTCCTTGGCGAGCTGCTTGCAGATCGGGTAGTCCGGCACGAGGACCGCCCTCCCGAGGGCCATGTTCCCGCAGCGAAACCGGCACAGGAGGACCACTTCTTTTTCCGGATCGTACGATTCCACGGCCTCCTTCAGCGGCGTCCGCATCATGGCCAGCTCGAAGTCGTCCTTGCAGACCTCCGAGTCGAACTCGCCCAGGGTCAGAAAGTGCAGCAAGACGGACCGGACGATCGCCCGGCCGGTGCAGTCCTTGGGGATGTAGGGCGACAGGTCCCGGAGCGTCCGGTCGCTCTGGAGGAAGAGAAAGCCGCTCCCGAGCTCGGCGGTCCGGTGGACGGCGTACGGGCAGACGTAGAATCGTATCCTGGCAAAGAGCTCGTTCCGGATGGCCTTCTTCGTGTCCCCATCGAGGGGGGTCTTCGCCACCCGGGCGTAGGACGGGCACGCCATCTTGTGGCGGCCGGCCTTCCAGTCCCCTGCCTGGCACTCCCTGCTGCAGTAGGCGGCCACGCCGCACCTCGCGCACCGCGAGAGCTTTTCCGCGGGCTTGCCGCAGCCGAAGCACACCGTGGACCGCGGGGGCGTCCCCGTGTAGCCGAGCTCGATTTCCTTGGTCCACCGGACGGTGTTGGGCAGGTTKGCGAGGGGGTTCTCGATGGCCTTTGGTTTGTTGGGTTCGGCGTTTGTTTCGGCCGGGGTTGTTGTCGTCGTCGTTGTCATGCTAGACCGTTGCGGAAGGCTTGTTGTCGAAGGAGTGGAGGTGGTGTATCTGAAACAAGAATTATCTTGTCTACATTCTGTTCGTCTCGTGTCATGGTGAAGGAGGAACTCGTTGAGAATCACGGTAGGTACGAGTATTCGTACCGGTGTGTGAAATCACGAAATCAATAAGTGGACAAGGAGATTTCGCGCCTATTTCAGTCGTGGTCTGTACGTCACTCTACGAACACTGCTGATGTTTACCACGTGAAGACGTCGCCGTTTGAAAAAGTGAAAAACTTCGTTCCAAGCTTCTTTCGGATTTCCGGTACTACTACTACCAAGTGAAACCGACCACACCATGGTGATGATCAGAATAATATTGGTCTCCCATACAGTAAAGTACGAACTGGTTAGCGATTTCTATTGTTATTTCTTTTACTTTTATGATACATATACCAAACACTAGTGAATAGCAGAAATTCAAAACAACACGTGTACACCATGTGCCAAACAAAACAGATCTTCTCCGTCTTCTTCCATCGAAGGAACCGGGATTCCCCCCGAGGTTAGTTTGCGTCGCGGATTGGGGCGGGGTGGAATGGGAGCCACAGCACAGGAATATACGAGCAAAGAACCGAACGGAATCCGTGCTCACGGGCTGCCGTCGTCCTCGTCCAGCTTGAGAAAGGCAGCGGTGGAAAGCGCCGCGAGTCCCGAGAGCGCCGACATGTCCACCTTTTTGTCGAGGCTTGCTGCGTCCGTACCGTGCCGCCGGGCGTGCAGGCCCGATTGCGTCATCGAGGAGGGAGAAATCAGGTTTGGGGATCCGGATCCGCCGGGGGAGGCGCTTCCCGGGTGCTGCTGCTGTCGCTGTTGTTGCTGCTGTTGCTGTTGCTGTTGCTGCTCCCGTTCCCTGCCCACGACGCGCTCGTCCAGGGTCAGGGACTTGCTCACCGCCGAGGAGAGCGTCGCGTCCGCGTGGGCCTCGCCGTGGCGGGGCCGCTTGAGGTCCCGTCGGCGGGAGGGAGAGAGGTCGTCGRTGCCCCGGGCGGAGGCGTTGCCTTCCCTGCGGTGGAGCGCCGTCCTGCGGGAGGGGGCCTCTCGGGGGGCCGGCAGAGGGCAGGCGGCCGCCTCTCTTCGGTAGCGGCCCCCGTGGCCGTAGGCGGACGGCGGGGGATAGGGGGGCAGCGACGGGGACGCGTGCGGCGGCCCGTGGCAAGGGTAGGCGGTCGGCTGCGGGGACGGCGGGTGGGAACCGTGGCGCAGGGGCGAGCGGTGGTGGCCCYGGGACGGGCCGCGGTACGGCACGGGGGAGGGGAGGGACCCCCCGTGCGATGGCGGCGGCGACGCCTGGGAAGGGTGGTGGTCGCGGTCCGCGAGGGACCCGGCATAGGCCTCGCCCCGGTAGGCCTCCCTATCGTCGTGCTCGGGCTCGTATCCGGRGTAGGGGCACCCCTCGTCGGGGGCACGGCCCCGCCAGCCGGATTGGGGGGGTGTCCTYGGATGGGGCCCCCGGTGTCCCTGGTAGTAGTAGTGCGAGTATGCCCGGTAGCGGTCGTGGCTCGGTACGGGAGACGCGGGGTAGGGAGCATGGTGGGATCGCGGCGCGGCGGGGTAGGGCTGGTAGCGGGACGGGGGCGATCCGGGGGGCATCCCGTGGTAGGGCGAGGGTGGATAGGAGTAGTAATACCCGTCGCGGGGTGGATCCGGGCCGTGGTGCCTYCCGGGAGACAGCGAGAGCTGCTGGTTGTGATGGTGGTGGTACCGGGTGTCCCGGTCTCGTTCCTCGGAAAGCGACCGCTTCGGACCAAAGATCTTTGCCAGGTGGGGCGGAATGATCAGCGACGGAGCTTCGGAATTCTTGGAATTCTTGGAGGAACCCTTGGAGGAACCCTTGGAGGAACCCTTGGAGGAACCCTTGGAAGGAGACGACGCGACGGGCGACTCCCCCGCGGTTTGTTTGCCCTCGCTGCTCTCGCTCGCGGTGGAAGTCGAAGTCGCAGCCGAAGCCGCAGCCGCAGCGGTGCCGTTTTTCACCGTGCTGTTGTAGGACTCGACGCTTGCTTCGATCCCTTCGCTTTCCACGGACGGAACCGGCATCTCGTTGGAGTGTTTCTCCCTCAGGGCTGAACGGTGATCGGTGTACAGAAAAGAATCGCAAACCAACAACGAACGAAGGGGAACCATAGGTGAGCAATCGGTAAGCGCGAGCCAAAAGAAGGCACCAACCACTCCCAAACGAACCATGGGCACAACAATCATCTGTAGCACTCACCTTGCGATGTCTTTTCCAGGCTTCGGGGCAGCCCAATGTCGTAGAACAACCCCGTGTCCATGTCCTTGGCCAGGAACCTCCCTCCCGTTTTGTGGACGGCGTCGACGATTTTCCTGGCGACGAGCATCTTTTGCTTCTTGGTGAGTCCGACGTAGACCTGCTTGTTGGCCGCCACCAGCTCCCGAAAGTGTATGTTTCCCAGGTGCCGGTTGCTGGACCCCCCTCGGCCGCAGAGAATGTCGTTGGACCTGGGCTTGGGGACGTCGTTGCACCGCCTCTTCTTTTCGGAGGGAGTCAGGTGCGTCGTGGACRCCACCGACGACCCGACGGCCTCCTCGTCTCTCTTCCGGGGAGAAGCCTCCGGTGCTATTGGAACTCCGGGGGCACTCGGCGGGGGGTAGTAGTGCTGCGGGGGGTGGTGGTACTGCTGGTGTGGGTGCTGCTGGTACTGCTGCTGCTGCTGCTGCTGCTGGTGAGGATGGACGGGATACCGGCCGGGCGACCGCGGATGGGGGTACCGGGGGTGGGGGTACCGGGGGTAGCGATAGGCCTCGARCTCGCGCTCGGTGGCTCCCGCYGCTTCCGTYCCCGGGCGGCGGCGGCCCGCCAGGGGCGTCACGAGGGCCGGCTTGGCCTCGAAGGCCTTCTCGGTCGGCTCGCAGGTCCCGCAGGTCCCCGCCACCGAGGGCTGCCAGCACGCCGCGAAGGGCGAGACGATCCCGTGGACAAAGGTCCGGACCCGCTCCCCGGYTCCCTTTGCGTCGCGGGCGGCCCCGGGGAACGCCGGGGGATGCTTCCGCTGTTGCTGGTCGCTGCCCGGCCGCTCCCCGGCGGTCTGTTCCGGGCTCGCCTCTCCTCCGGGTTTCGGCGGCAGGGGCTCCGGCCTCCCGCACCTCCCGAACCTCTGGATCACGGGCGGGAGGGCAAACCTCGAGCTCATTTCCACCATCGAGGGCTCGATGGATCTTTTCGATCAGCGAATCGGTCGCTCCGTTCTGTGCCGTTTTGATTCGTTTCTGTTCCTTGTTGTTCGTTTCTGTTCCGGTGCGATGCGATTCGATGCGATGCGATTCGACGCAACAACGAATTCTTTGCTTGCGTCGTTGGTTTCCGACTGGCGACTGGCTTGGGAGTGTGTTGCTGGGATGGAACGGAACGATCCTCTCAGACAGCAATGCGCACCTCCKGGGGAAGCAMTCGCACGGCAGGGTATTGATGAAAGCACGAGTTCTACCAACTCGCATCGACGAGGAAATTGTTGTTTCTCGGTCCCCCGGTGGGATTCTGACAGGCTCTCGTTTCGTGGATCGTTTCGATGGAACTCCACCGCACCGCACCGCACCGCCACGGGGTGTGATAGCCGGCCAATACAGAACCGTACTTTACGGGTAACGTAGCTACGTGCCGTACGGTGCAACACACGAAGCCTCCAGTCACACTCCAACACGGGTGTCTCATCCAAGAACGCGTCCGCCGCGGTTGGCACCCATCGGGGTTGAGGTCGCGCAGGGGCCGGAATTCGTTCCGTTCGGGTCGTCCTMGGGGTTCCATTGGTATGGATCCACTGCGGGGAGGATCCATTCCTGCCAAAAAATGCGGCTCCGGCGCGCCAAACCGTGTGTTACTTACGCGGMGCCGCCAAGTCCCGGAAAAATTTAAATCCTAGGTGTCGATGCCACGACCCGTTGCGGGTTTCCAGTTTCCACGGCACGGAGCCATCCGAAAAGGTKGGCATACGTTCGTACAGTACTATGCTACTATGCATATGAATCCGAAAAACGTCAAACGATCTACTAGTACTAGTTTACGACAAAGACACGATTTTGACGACAGCGACCATTAGTTTGCAGCATTCATTTCAATCTTGGAGGTAAGAGGGATGGTGAACTGGTTCTCAATGCTAGTGCCAAAAACAGCAAGTAAGATCTAAGAGATGATGGATAATCTTAGTCGATGGATACGTTGCAAGATGGATGTCAACAGAGAACCTGATCTATTTCTTACGAGTTTAATGAAGCAATCTGTATACTGATGCGAAAGCACGTGCAGAGGGAATAGTATCATAGTCTCCTCTCACGATGGTATAGAATATCAAACCAAACAGTGTTTGTCTATGGGCTCCACTCACAACAGTGTAGAATAACATAAAAGWTCCGCGTTTGTTGTTTTCTTAATCGATCTGTTCGAGACACAACAGTCTGTAGTTCCTCGAGGCGCAAACCACGAAACGCGCAATGTTTTCAAAAATCGAGAATGCTTCCTGCCATTTGCCCTCCTAGTTTTTGCAAATCTGCTTCGATCTGGCTGTCGAGGTTTTCCTCATAGCGCGAAAAGCTGAGGTTGTTGTTGCTATCGTTGCTAAACGGATTCTCTTTGATCCTGCTCCTCGTGGTACCGCCGTTCGCAGATCCACCGTGCGAAGGGACAAGACCCGGAAAGTAACACTCCGCACCAACAMCTTCGTTGTATTGAGGACGAGGAGGCGGGCCAATGGCTGCTTTCGGTGGTTTCAGCACCAACGGCGGTGTATCGAACAGCGTGGGAACGGACAAGTCGTCGTTGTAGCGGTGGCGGGCTTCGTATTTGTTGTCTTCCAAACCAGACAAAACCTGTCCRGTTTGAAAACCGGGGGGAGGGGTCGGTGCCTTGTTGGACTGGGGGGATGCAGTGTAGGAATTCAAAACGGGGTTCGAAGAAAAGGCCGTCATCGTTGTCGGGGATTGGAAGCCCGTGTTCTGACGCGCCGAAGCAAGCGGGGGCGCTTCGTGGACACGGGCTCCGGGATTGTTTGCGGAAGACGCCGCGGCAGAAGGCCGCTCGTTGTTGGCAAATGTTTTCGGAGTTGGACGAGATTTTCTATTCTTTGATCCGTTTCCACTCCCTCCGGGACCGCGGCGACCGTTTCCTTTTTGATATCGTGACTGCTTTTTGTTGCCTGCACCGCCGTTCGAGCTATGGTTGTGATTGTAAGAAGTTTTGCTGTTGCCAACGGAGTTGCTGTTGTTGCCGTGTTTTGGTTTCAGGGCGTCCCATCGACTGGACACCGACGACTCTGCAGACGGACCCTTGTTCTTCCTTCTATTGCCTCGTTCCGCGTGCTTCGGCCTCTCTGTCTCGCCACGTTTTCCCCTTCGCGAAGTGGATCCTGAGCCTTTGTTATTATGGCCTGCTCTACCACCTGGTCGATTGGAGTTTACGCTTACCGAAGGGTATGACCGCACAGATGTAGAACCGCAGGATTGATCGTCAGACATCGGAATTGTATCCTCTGTTGATCCAGACATCATTCGCCTCCGACTTCGTTTGTCCTTCGATTTGTTTGTTGCGGCAGGTGATGAAAAATTCTCGGTCACGGAGGTTGGTTTCATATTGTTTTCATCGCTACTCACGTTCGTAGCGTTGGTTGTCGAAGGAGAAGGGAGGGCAGGTAAGCGAAGCTCGGTTCCTTTTGCATCATTCAATGGCGATGGTGATTCCGTCGATTCATCATTATGAATTACAGAGGGAGGTGTTGACGGCATTAGCGAAGGCATACTTGCTGCTGTTGTTTTTGAATCTTCTAACACCTCTTGAGTTGACGAATCATTCAACAACTCTGGAGTTGAAGAATCTTTCAACACCTCTCGAGTTGACGAATCTTCAACCACCTCGGGAAGCGATGGTGATGGCAATTGCGATGAGTATTTTATCCTGTTCAATCGGTGGTTGTGATGGTGGTGCTGATGCTCCCTTCTGTGACGGCCATTCCCTCCTTTTTTCTTCTTTTTCTTCCTCTCGTTGGTTTGCTTATTATTCTGATTGTTGTTTGAATGGTTGTTGCCTTTTTTGGGAGATAATGTACGAAGGACGACGAAGACCACAAAAAACAGTCCCGCGAGCGTGGCGGAGGCAATTATCGTTGGAAACACGCCGTAATCATTGATGACGAACTCCAAACTCCGACCCAAAGCAGAAAATATGGCATATATTGCGTCTCTATACCAGGTGAGGTGCAGAGCAAAGATAATTGTTCGCGTTTGATTGAGTTTCGATCGAGAATACGCATATTGAATCATAGCGAAAATAGAATGTACCAAGAATTGGCAAGAGAGGGAACATGGTGCCGTGAGAAGTGAAAATCAGCCATTCAAAGCACACTGGTAGACGAACCATCACCGGTAACAAAGGGATTGTTCTGTAGCGAAACCAAGACTCAATGAATTGTGTGTTTCGATAATGCGTTTCTTTCAACGTACCGTAACTTTCCAAGCATTATCCACGTCAATCCATCGGGATGGACCACAAGCGCAAAAACTGTCAACATAGCAAGCCCAGTGAATGCGGGCGGTGGCCAAGCATGAGGATCCGGTTTTCCGCTGACTGCTCCCAGAACCGTTGAAACGTGACTATTCATACATCTCGCTTCCATTGAGGGTTGAATGAGATAAATTTCTAACCACGAAGGAAGTCTTTCACAGATCCACTTGGAAACGTCATCCAGAACTATTATGCGCATCAACTGTCCTACAATTACAGAGCGGATTAGGTTCGCCGGGCCAAACATGCTTCTGCGGGACCAAAGTAGAATCAGCGGCATGTAGAGAGTGGCTACGATATCCCAATAAGAACCCACTACGTTTTCCAATTTGTCATCTTCGCAATCCATTGTTCTACTGCTGTCGCTCGTCCTTTCGAAAGTCTCTTCGCCATCGGCGAACCCATGAGAGATGGTTGTAGCTTGCGGGATTGCGTTATTGGCATCAGAGAAAGGTTGCTCCTGCTTAATATTGTCGCTGCGTCGAAGATTATCAGGTTCTTGGATCAAGACCTGCGTAGATATCGACATTGCCTCTTCCATTGTTGCTGTTATTGGATTTGATGACACCGATGTATTCTACCAGCAGCGAAGAATACAGGCTACAATAATGAAAATGAATGCGAGATTTCTGGCAACGGAACTCGATCGGACGGGGTGGATTGCTTGCTGGTATTGCAATTTGTACCCTGCAAGGAACGAAGGGTTGACAACTGACAACGCAGCTTGCAGTCAAGGCAACGTTGTGTTGCACTTGTAACCAGTTTGCTGGTCGTACCGGTTCCACTTTATATCGCACTTGATCTTGTTCGACAAACTSCGTAGCGAACCGCAGTATCGTAAAATCGAGCCCTCTCAGAACACTAAATGCAGAATCACGGTACTAGTGCATTCTAACCGTAAGTAACAGGTCGTACGGTATGGAGGGTAAGTAATCGAAATCTCGTTGGACAACAAAAAATTCCTACGGCACGAGCACGAATTACCACTGAAAGAATTTTTAAATCTCTTTGGACAACGAGCGGTGCTAGTAGTGCTAGTAGTATTCCCACTAAAAGGAGCGGTGCGTACGTACCCCATGCCGTTCCACACACAAAACTAGGAGTTCTCTTCACCTTCAACAACATCACAGCAAACAGGATTGGTTCGCATGGCATCGACCAATGCGCGCATCAAGAAAACGCGCGAGAATTRAAGTACCTTTTTGTATTGTTCTTGCGACGATCATTCTTCTTCTGTTCCCTGACGTCGTAGGTAGACGACTTTATCCAAGCAATTCAAACCACATCAGTGTTAGGATTCCTCGCAGAAATTGGGCCATAGTGTCAAACGGATATGTAATTAATTAACGGTCAACAATTGTTCAAATCTCTTGCACTTTCTTGCAAGCAGCTGTGTGTCCTGGCGAAGGAACTGCATCACACAAAAAATAAAAATACTACTGATACTACTGTACATACTCGTACTTTCCGTACGAAGTTGCTACAGAACGGTATTTCATGCTGCTGTGAAATACCGATGGTCACCACTATCGTACCGTGCCGTACGTCTGCTCCTTCCTGAAAAGAAAAACTTCTTGAACTTTCAGAATGTAATGATTTCTGATTTATTGTGAAATTAAATCTTCTTTCATTCTGAATGAAGAAAYTGTATTAGTAGTASTACTACTAGTAGTAATACTACTAGCTGATGAGAGATAGMTTCTTGTTTCCCAGCAGCACCAASARCWSMTMRTWSYTYCTTCTTMTTRTTRYTACTACTASTASTASTASTASTAGTAGTACCTAGTATTCTTCTTCCTACTACTAGTAGTACAAATAAAAATGCTACTACTAGTACTAGTATTAGTAGTATTCTTTGCTATGCTGCTAGTACTACTAGTAGTCGCAATACTAGTGTGGTAGTAGTCTTGGTACAAACTACTACTAACTTGGATGAAGTAAAGTACTTGATGTTGTTGTAATAGTTTCTCCAAGATTTTGCTGGTGGTGACAGCACCACTACCATCCTTGTTCTTATTTCAAGTAGTAATACTACTAGCCTAGTAGCACTAGTAGTAGTAGTAGTACCGGCACGAGGCAGCCATCACTCGCCACATCATTGATGGCTCCAGCAGCAAGATTTGTATCCTCCTCATAGTAGTACTAATCTTCCAGGTAATAGTAGTGGCAGGTTCTGTTCATTAGCAAACAACAAGAATCTTGAAGGTAGAATTGAAAAGTTCAGCTAGAGCCGGAAAATGCGAGGGAGGATGTCGCGAAATTGACAATCATTGAGTTGCATCGGTCCGACGAGGAAAGGAACCGAAAACTGATAGTCTGTGACGGGCCAAGGAAGTATTTGGAAGATTGTGTATCTACAAAAGTAGACCAGTTGGGTGGAGGAGTGCATTCGAGTGAAGGATCTCGGAACACGTGCACAATCCGCATCGACTTGGTTCCGATTCGCTAGGGTGTATACGCCGTTGATGCCCCAAGAATTTCTCCGAACCAGCACACCGGGACCAAAACACAAGAGTCCAGCGCCGCTGGAATGCGGTTGTTCCGCAAACCAGCACCCGTTCCTTCCTCAGTCGTATCCGTATTCTTTCGACAGGGCGTGCGCGATGGAGGCGTAGCGCTCGTCGACCGCATAGAGCTCCTCCCAGCTGAGGGTCGGCCGGTGTTTCCGCGTGTTGGCCCTCGGGTCGGCTTCCTTCAGGGCCCGCTCGACGGCCTTGTCGCTCGGTGGCCCGAGGCCCGCTGCCGAAAAGATTCGGTCGACGATCGGCCCGGACACCGAGCGGTCCGGGGACATGAGGTCCTCGACGCGGTAGTGCCAGTCGGCGATTTCCCGGACAAAGAGCTGCCACTCGACCCACATCTGCAACCCCATGTAGAGGACGGACCGGGTCGTGTCGAGCGGGACGTGTGCCCCTACAAAGGACTTGTAGAGGGAGTGGCTCCAACGGCCCCTCCGGGGCGTCGTTCCGAGGGGCGTCGTGAACGCGAGGCTCGTGATGGATTTCCGGACGTGCCGCCTCTGGTGGAGGACCGTCTCGAAGCCGCTGCCGCGGAGCCGGACGTTCCCGTAGTAGTCGTCGGTGGGCGAGTGCACGCAGTGGATCCACGAGACCATGCCAAAGGCGGTGGGGGGGTGGGCGTCGTCCGACAGCGGGAGGCCCAGCTCCCGCAGGAACCGGGTGGTCCCGACGGTTCCGGAGCGCGGCGTGGCCGTGATGAGAAGCGGAAGGGTCCGATCAAAGACCCACCCGCGTTCCGGGGAGTGCTTGGTGCTCCTGGCGAGGCGCCCGGGGTTCCCCGTCGCCGTCGGTGTTGTGGTGGTTGTTCCCGGTGGGCGGTCCGCCTCTGTTCCGAAGCACGCAGCATCTGTAGCCTCGCCCGATTTTTTCTCTTCCACGCAACGGATCGGAGGGGTCTCGGTTTCGGGAAGCGAGGGGCTGCAGGTCATGGCTAGCTTCTCCGGTGGGTGCGGCTGGTGTTCACCACTGGCGGAGTGGTAATGATTGTTGGCATTCGCAGTTTGTGGTTTGTTTGAGAATGTTCTTCGCCATCATCTCGTTTCTCGATTTGGTTTTGTTGGTTGTCTTGTCGCAGCAGCTGACGTCATCGTACCTATTTATACATTCGAACATACGATAGTACGGAAGTACTGTACTAATCAATGAGCGGTTTCGCTCGCATTCGTGTTTGCGTTATGTACTGTATGTCTCGTACGAGAGTATTCCGTTCCGTAAAAAAGTACCGGTACGTACGTATGCGTACGTACGAAGACCTTTCTGAGAAATCAAAAGTTTGAATTTGTCGAAAATTCTTGTGCTCTGCCCTCGACATCCATGCCATCTGTTCCGTGTTGCAGCGACGTTGTCCACGTTGCAAGCCGTACCAGTACCCGTATTCGTGCTCGTTCTCGGTTCTTGCTACGGTACGAGTCGACCTGACCGACACCAATGCAGGATTGCACCTGCACACTGCGAAGCACAACCGCGAGTACTGGCACTCTTACTCGTACTAGTGATAGTAATACAAAGCTGTGGCAAACCGGCACCCCCAAGAATCCCTCCTACCGCAACCGCTGCCATGTCGTCCATGTTCTCCGCACTGCTGGAAGGCTTCCCGGAGAAGATCGAGAGCCTCGGCCCGCTCGAGAAGAACATCCTGGTGGCGTCGGCCATGGTGGTCTACTACAAGATCGCCATCGAAGCGGCCTGCTACCTGCGCCTGAACTGGATGGACCGGCACCCCGAGGTTCCCACGGGTCTCTCCCGGAAYGTCCTCCAGATTTCCTTCTCGTTCGTCCTTCTCTTCTGGCCCCACTTCGACACCTCGGACGGCTGGTCGTGGAAGCTAGCGGCTCTGCTGCCGGCGGTGGTCTCTGGCCGGCTGGTCTACAAGGGCATCTTTGTCCGGGACGCCAGCGACGCGGACGTCCAGAACATGAGCCTGTCGGGGTCCCCGGCCGACCTGCTCTTCGGGCCCCTGCAGCTGGCGGGGATCTTTGTGTGGCTGACGCTCTACCAGTTCATGACCGAGGAGGCGGCGGTCGTTGCCGCCGTCAGCTTCGGGGACGGCTGCGCCCCCCTKGTGGGATCCCTCTACGGCCGGCATTTTTACAAGACGCCGGTCTCCAAAACCAAGACGGTCGAGGGGAGCGTCGTGGGGGTCTTTCTGGGGACGGTCACCGCCTGCTACTTCAACCTCTACGCCATGGGGCTGCCGCTGCTCCCGCTGCGGATGATCCTGGCCTACGGGGGGATCGCCGCCGTCGCGGAGGGGACGGCCCCGGGGAACCTGGACAACCTGGTGGCGCCGATCGTTCTGCACTTTAGCGTCGAGCGGGTCAAGGAGCTGCTGCCGCCGTGAACCGACGGGCCCAAGACAACGGAAACGGCCCATCGATGAAAATCGTCGGTGGGGGGGGGGGCGATCCGCCCCAGCAAAAGACCTCTCGATKGGCGGTGCCTTTTTTTGGAACGGGGTCTTCCACAGTGTTGGATGCGTGCGTGCGTGCGTGCGATCGTGCACCAGATTTATGCATTCTGCACGCTGGTTGAGAACCATTGCACTCTCAACAGAAAGGAAGGAACGCACAAAACCAACGGCATTGCCGTACAACAGAAATACAATTTTGGGTGCGACGCAACAAGGGAATCCACCATTCGAGAGTGMAGAATTTGGAAGGAATCAACCTTCGGAGTGCAGCAGCCACGAAGCATTTTTTTTGTACAAGTACACTGCGACACGCAAGAGCGAGGCATGCTCTGTTCTTCCTAGCAGGCAGCAATGGAAACTCCCACATTTTTTCTCGCGTCGTCACGCAAATTTCAGTGGCTCTATCGTCTTCATCTGCACCGCTGCACGGAGCGCCTAGGCGTGTCGACGCAGTCAATAGAGTAGTTCGTCAATAGAGTAGTTTTAAGGACTGGTTTGAAAAAATAAAAAGTTTGTAACATTTTGTTTTGTTTTATACTTTAATCGCACAGCAGTGCGATCCTAGCTTCGTTCTCTCGATRCAAGACAAGAGACAAGCCTTCCTCCTTTTCGCACTCGACGGGCGTCACCGGCCCTTGCCACCGCCGTTTCGTTTCTGTTGTTGTTGTTGTTGCTGCTGCTGCTGTTGCTGTTGTTGCTGCTCCCTGGCCCGTCGCTCCGCCGCCGCCCAGGCCAGCTCCMTCGCCGACGACAAAGCACCGGAGGTCGCCCCGCCCAGGCGGTTCCCCCCCGCGCGGTCGAGCGCCAGGGTCTCCTCCTCCAGCTCCGCGATCCGCTGCCGGAGGGGCCCCTCGATGGCCCCCGGGTGCAGGCCGTGCTGCGCCATTTCCCGGACCAGCTCGGCGGTGATGCTCCCAAAGACGTCCCCCAGCTCCCGGTCGTCCAGGCCCGCCAGCTCGGCCGTTTTCTTCCCGCGGACCACCACCGCCGATCGGCGCAGCCGGGCGTGGGTGGCGAGGTACTCGGCCCGCATCTGCGCGTAGTTCGTCCAGAACAGGAGGTTGTGGTCGCCGACCCAGTTGTGGGAGAGCTCGTGGATCAGCGTCTTGACCAGCTCCGGGTAGGGCCGGAAGCCCGAGAGATCGTCCGTCCGCAGCTTGAGGTCGATCCGGAGGCCGCGGTTGGTGTTGTAGCCCAGCAGGCAGCCCCCGTGCTCCTCTGTTTTCTGCATGATGCGGTCGTCGATGGGGTCCATCTCGCCCAGGGTACCGACCACCAGCTCGCGCTCCCTCATGATGGCCACCACCCCCGGATCGGTCGCCATCTTTTCCAGCAGCTCCATGGCCTGGAAGGCGTGCGGCGTTTTCTCGGTCGACCTGTGGCCGAAGGAATGGTCCGTGCAGGCCTTCATGCGGACAAACTTGTAGTCCCTGTCTTGGACCATGGAATCCGCCCAGTGCCTGCTCGATGCGCTCGCCGCCTTTCGTCGATCGATGGCATCCCTTTCTTGGTCGAACCCGCGGATGGTGGGATCGGATCGCTTCGTCGCCAGTTCCTCGATGGCGGAGGTGTTCGTTGCGATCACCATGATCTTTGGCGKTTTCTTGTTCTTGGATGCGGAAAGACCCGCAAAGGGGATTGTCTCTGCCTGCGGCGTGATTCGTTTGCCCTTGAARAGRAGCTTYAGGAGCTCCGTCGGGGAGCCATCCGGATCGGTGGCGGTCGCAACGCCGAACACGGCTTCCAGCGTTCGCCGATGAAGCTCGAGCCCGGTGGTTGCGGCGGAGACCCGAATCGTCCTGGATTTTCCCTGGTGGGTCAGGTTGACCTCGAAGGAACCTTCGCCGTTGTTCGCAGAGCAAGGGCAAGACGTTTCCATTTTTTTGTTCCGATCGTTGTTGTGTTTGCGGCCGTGAGTTGTGGTGTTGGGAATTGTTTCTCGTTGATTTGGSTGCGTTCGGATGTAAATAATGAACAGCGTGAATGAGCTATCAGAAATATGGTGCACTCGAACGAAATGGAGAGAATTCAATTGAACAAATCGTTTTCGATGAAGTTCGGCGTTCTCGGCGTTATTTCGTTGGGTGCACCGAGTCGTGACTCACTCACTGAATGCAGTTTTACTGTGTTATCGTACATACCGTACGGTAAGTACGAGTACCAACCATGAAGAAGAAGCAGTGATGGGAAGGCTACCCTACGCTACGTAGCTGTTTCTACCGGTACGTACGTTCAGTACAATACCGTACCGTAATGTACGTGCTGTAGACGAAAGTTATGAACGTAGAGTTCCGTATGTACTTCATAAGGTACTAGTGTATGTATGATACAGTACTCCAAGTCGTAGGGTAAACAACAGCAAACGGATTTTCAAAAAGCGACTGAAAGGACGGCGATGCGAGAGAGGCTCGACAGACAACACTTTTTTCCAAAACAGACGAAGCCAGAGCAACACCAACCACATTGCCGCTATTCGATATTCGATCCGGTCACCATCGGTCCATGCATCCATCCATTGGCTAGGCTCAGACAGCTACACGACCGCGCCACAGCCGTCCCCATGGCCCGAAAAAGCAAGCAACCCGGCGGGCACAACCCTCTGACGGCCCACGAACGAAAGAAATACGCCAAGGACGTCTACGGGACCACCACGGCCCGCCTCGGCCGGGATTCCCAGTACTCCCTGGGCGACTGCGGCCTCTCCCTCCACCCGGCGAGGGACCAYCCGGTGGCCTCMCCMTCGGGATACATCTACGAGCGGTCGGCGATGCTGGAGTACCTCCTRGCCAAGACACGGGAACTGAAGCAGCGCCGGGAAGAACACGACCGGGCCCTCGCGCTGAGGGCGGAGGGATCGGAGCGCAGGGAGGAGCAACACCGCAGGGACCGGGTCGAGGACTTTGAGCGGACGCAGAAAGTCGCGAGTGCCAAGAGGCAAAAGTTGGAGGAAAACGTGCTGAAACGTACCAGCTACTGGCTGGCCGACATGCAGCCGAGCAAGAACGATCACGACGGCGACGAAGCAAACCCAACCGCGCCGCTTCCGAAGCGGCCGCCCTCCCCCAACACCCAGCGGCCGCTGCGCCGAAAGGACCTGATCGAGCTCTGCCTTTTGCGGAAACACAGCAACAAAAACAAGAGCGACGACGGGAACAATCCCAGGGGCGACCCGGTCCTCTGCGCGATATCCGAAAAGGAAATCACGACGCAGCAGGCCCTGGCCCTGGTCACCACCCGGGGGAGCAGCGGCGACGAAGCCCACCCCGCCCAGGTGGTCCTGGAAAGCGTGTACAGGGACCTGAAGATCGAGGACGAAAAAACGCCGGTCTGCCCCGTGACGGGCCGGAAACTCCGAAAGGTCCTGAAGCTCCAGCGGGGCGGGAGCTCGTTTGCTTCGGAAGACGGCCGGGCCGTGGAAGCAAAGCAATACCGGCCGACGATGACATAGCGCCGAACAAACCCGAGCGTGGCAAGCGCCAAATGGTGTTTGCCTGGGTGGCGGGAAAGCAACGACAAAACTAGAACCGGCGTGTGGGTATTGCGCAGCCTGGTTTTGTAGCTATGGAATGGTGCCAGGATTGATGGCAAGGAAATGCTCGGTTCCGGTCATATCCGTCACCATCGCGTCGCYGTCCCTTACATATTATCCGTGGTGTCCATTGTTCATTCGATGCTTTTGGATTAATCCTAGAATACAGTAAGCCATTACAAGTATATATTTTTTGCAAACTATCGTCGCTGTGTGCCGTACCGTATCGCTTCTATGCGGCGAGTGGGTTCTGAGCTGCTTGGTTGTGTCTCAGAGGATCGGAGCTTCGGTGTATTTCTGTGCCGTTGCGTTCCAGTTCCTTTGTTCGAGGGCATCGGTTTGAATGGATTCGTTCTACGACGGTTACTCTAGTTATGTTTGGCGCGGACGACGGACAGGTTGAATCTGGGGGTACCGTACGTAGCTACGAATGCTAACCTACTAGTGTAGTAAAGTACTGTAAGTTCTGCGTTCATCTTTGTTCCCGCATCTTTGGTTCGGCATTTTGTGGATCTTCTTTTTCATTTCATTGCACCAAGAAAGGAACGAGTGGAATCCTCCCAATCCTTTGAGAAACTTTTGTTTTCGAGATCCAACACCATCCGCCCCCTCTGTCGTTTGCTCTCAAAAGATAGTGTCGCAGATCCGACCAGCAAGCTCGAGACCTTTGCTGTCTCCACTGCCCAAGAACAAATTACAACAMGGGTGCTGCATGGATACCCGAACGGAGGCAAGAAATGCACAGATGCATGCGTACTAGCAAATCGAACGGACAGGGCGTCGCGTTGCATTACATTGCGTTACGATACGATACGATACACAGACATCGTTCCGTAGGAGGGTGTGCCGGTGTAATCTAGATAGGGTGCGATAGAACCACCATAGGAATTGGTCGGTTTGGATCAACTTTCTGTATCCCATTCCGGCATGCATTTCCGTCGCCCACACCAGCAACGAGTATCGATCCATCGTTCGGCGCTCGCCGTTGGCGCAGAGAACGACGAAAACGGAAAAGGACGCGAGAACGGTAAACCAAGAAAGGGGCCGCTGGGYAGTGTCGGGTGTCGCAAACGGTTGTGGAACGCCGTTGGCATCGTGGGGATTTGTGCGTGCGTCGATGTTTTTGCTTACGTTTTGTTCCAGCAGGGTGTGCACCGCGTGGGGGGGTTGTTGCAAGATCCAGTTTTTTCGTATCCTTCGTTCGTGGCTTCCATGGTTGTCACCGGCAAGAGCGATTCWGTGGACAGGGCGCCRTCGCACACCCWCACAAACGAATATGGACGGGGCAGAACAAGCGGAGAACGACGCAAGCCTCTTGCGAATCGCTGGACGGCAGAAGAGAAACTTAWGGTAGCGGGAATGAAGAGAGATTTCGAAACATTGAACTCTACCGGAAAGCTTTTGCCTTGCAGACTCGACGAAGGCAATGCATGCTTTGATGACTCTGCTCGCCACCGAGTATTGCTGTACAACCCACTGGCAGAAGGTACGAGATGCGAAAAGCCGAGAGTGGTTTGTTTCAGTGAATGAACAGCGAACTTGACTCCGCACCTCTATTGTCCGCTACTGAAAAAGATTTGTATGTGATGTTTTYTCTCTATCCATTTGTCCATCAATTYWKAAATCSATTTGTCGATCGATGGATCATAAAGATCGGTTCTGGTGCGGGAAACGCATTATCAGAGGTGGGGGTACTTTGGAAGTTAGGGAGTTTCCTCGTGACTGTAGGGACAAGAAAAACAGGATTTCGCTGCCCTATGTCTATTCCAGAGGACCGCCTGTAATACCGAGGGAGGGCAGCCCTACTGATGATATACAGGCAATAGAACTCTCGTGGAATACGGATTCGACCTTCGACGACTATGCGAAACTACTGCAGTGTTCTATCCCATGTAGAACAAACGACCCCGAACACCAAAACGTGCATACGATATATGCCCGGAGCGGCTTCCAAAGCGTTAACACAATATACATCCGGAATACCAACTTGGAAATCAAGCATTCCATGGAGGGTGAGCAAATCTACCCAGAAGTTCAYATTCGAGCTGCTGCTTACAGGGAAAACATATTTTACGCGACTACCTCTTTTCGGTCAGAGATTCCGGTACCCTTCTTTTCGTGGAACGAATACGACATTCGGCATACCGCCGTTGATTTTGAAACTGCTATCAAAGGTGCTTCGTTCCTTGCCGCCAACTGCGAATCTAGCAACAAGCGAGAACAACTGGTGGAAGCATTGATCCATTCAAGATTGCGGGTCGATTCTCTTTCGTCGTGTTTGAGAAACGCTAAGGCACCTCCAGGTGTCGACATGCGCAACAAGACCGCCATCATGGAATTGTATTTATTTCATTTGGCCTTTGAAAACCAGAACGCGGACGACTACATCACAGAAAAACTATGGGGCTCGCTAGCGGCTGGGACTCTTCCGGTATATTTTGGTGCAAGGAACGTAAAAGACCACGTCCCGGATAACTCTATCATCGTTGCAGAAGACTTCAAAACGTACMAAGAGCTCTCGGAGTATCTTATTCGATTAACAAACGACAAAGAACTCTACGAAAGCTACCACACGTGGCGTTCTCAACCCTTTGACGACGCTTTTAGGAGCAAGTATGGCTTTACCAAAACGCATTCCAGTTGTCGAATATGCAAATGGGCATTTGCAGAGCGACACGGACTGGCTTGGAATCATAAGAAACAAACGGTGACTGAGCCCTACATCGATCACAAAACCTGTCGAAACAAGGTGGGCTTGATCGGACATCCGTTCAAAGAGTACTGGTTTTCTTCATCGAAAGGAAGTTCCAAAGCCGATGCACCCATCGCCTCTACGCATGCTATGAAAACTTGCACTCTGGACAGTGATAACAGGATTATTGAAATCGACCACGGAGCCATTCGCCGAAAAGTATTCGATGGCGACGGCGTCACCGATCTCATCATCGATGTTGCGAAACGAAAGAGTCACGATCCTACTAGCATGGGCAATAACAATGCCGAWTCGTACATTCTTCGGTTGGAGATGCCACTCAATACYGCTGGTGCGAATCAAGRACCTTTTGCTTTGAAYGATTCGGTTTGGTGGTTCCAAGACGATCRATCTAGATTTTACGTCATGGTTCATTCAAGCAACGCCGATTCCCGGCTTTCCGTCAACAAATCAGGAATGGCTGATATCAAGATACGGCCATCGCTAGAAAGTAGCACCACCACAGGCCGCATTGCCACAACCACAAGGGTTCGGGTACTAGTAGAAAATGTGGATCACTTCCATGCAAAGACAAAGAAAACCGCTAGTTTATTTGGGGACGTGATGATGAGGGATTTTTTCGAACCCGTCCAAAGCTTTAAGATATTTGATTGAAATGTTTTGCTTGCGCATACTAGTGGTACTAGTATTGTAGTAATAGCGTAGTAGTAGTAGTAGTAGTAGTAGTAGTAGTAGTAGTAGTAGTAGTAGTAGATGCATTAATGATTCTGGATTGAAATGCTTTGCTTCCGCTTCGTAGTAGTAGTAGTGTTGTACTTTCACCAGGCATGGTGTTATTATTCTAAAGGAGTTACTACTTGTTTTGTCATTTTTCGGTATATTCTTGTACAGTGGATTTCTTAGCAAATGAAGTACATAGAAAGCTGTTCCCAGATGCAAAGGCTCGTTACATCATTTATACTGCTGCTCCTCTGCTTGTTGTTGCTGGTGCTGCTGATCATACTAATCAACACATTCCAACTTCACTTCAARGCCTCTGGAGCATCCTGCTACTAGCACCAGCTTTATTGGCAGGCTGCGCACAGATTCGAAATGGTTGACCAGGGGAGTAGACACAAAGATGCAATTGGAACGCTACTAAYAACAGTTTAAACACACAGGAATGCTTCAACAGCGACAGATTTTAGAAGCTCTTGAAGCTGGTTATACGGACCGTACGTTGTAGCAATAGTAATGGTCATAAAAGAATTTATTCCCTGATAGGGATAGGAATAGATAAATTTTTTATGACCTTCCAACTGGTGTTTTTCCCAACAACGATGACCTCTTCTCGTAACGGAACGAAAATTCGACGACGTGAATGAAACTCACACAAAGTCCAATAAAWAATCCCTACCTACTCGTACGCAATCCCACGTACACTGGATTGTGATTTTTGGAGGGGAACGGGTCTTTTATACTTCGGTACAACGCAACCCATCCACACGGCATCAGTGATCGGACATCTTTTCTCTATTGTCGAAGAATCTGCGCCATAAGTGTTAACAAAACAATAGAAAAGCTCGAAACTATCGGAGCGAAAATCCATCCATCATGGTGAAAATTACGCGTGTGAATCACAGAGGTAGAGGTTCACCACGGAAGGGCGGTGTGAGATCGGCGAACTCTGCGTTCACGTTGCGCAGGGCGATCGTATTGCTAGTGGTGATACAAGGGGCACGGGTATTGATGAGCGGAAACACCGTCAGTGACTCTAGCGCAGTGCCCCACCTTCCCAAGAGTTTAGAACAACAGCTCGCGGATTCTAAATCCAGTGGGAGTGGGGGGCGTGTTCGGGGAACGAAAACTGTTCCCAAGAACGAAGAACCAAAGGAAACGCCTGCCACAGAACCTCCGAAACAGGATGATAACGCTAACCCC
>CAACVS010000587.1:41187-61852 GCA_900660405.1 Pseudo-nitzschia multistriata | reverse complement strand
ATTTCAAGTTTTCCTTGAGACAAATCTATAAGCATTACACGTAAAAATACTGTCGATACAGTAACAGAGTATTTTGTGTGTGCCACGATTGTAATGAAAAAATCGGAGTAATTTAAAATTGCAACCATGTAGTACAACCAATCATTAATGTAGAAATTGAAGCCGCCAYATCCATGCTCTAGTTCATTCCTTTGTATAGAGTATCGACCATCTTACAGTTTTCCTTTGTCTATGATTCCAAGCTTTTTATCGGCCGAAACTTTTTCTCTAGTGCAAGTAACGGCATTTGAGATGAGACTTTACGATCAGTCCAGCAGTACCCCTATCAACTCATGCAGCAAGAAGTGGATGCGTCCAAATAGTTTTATTCCTAATCAAGTAGAAGATGAATTCATTCAACCACAATTGATCTGTGAAGAAAGAGCAAATCATGGGCCTGTTGCCGAAGGAACTTGCGGTTCCGAGACCAGCGCATCCACTGCTATTGAAATTTCTAAAATTTACGATCAACGTACAATTTACGATAATTTTCGGTTTGATATTGATGAAGAGCAAGAGCTTTCAATGAAGAGCTCCTCGACATTGAGCACGACTTCTACTTTTCAACAATTTAGGAAGGACTTACGAAATCCRGTCTCGATAASTGAATATGAAGCAACAGAGCCCAAGCTTACCGAGTACTCAAGAAAAGAAGCCCTACTATCAGACAGTATGGTCAACATTTTCGCAACAAAATCTCACGAATATGCAACCAAGATTCCACACAATTATTTTGGACGTTACTTCGCCGATGATTGTAACGATGAAGGTAGCAGCTTCACCGACGGAGGTTTTTCAACCCCAAAATTGGCGCACACTATGTCATCGGAGGAAGAGAATTCTGTATGGTTTGACTTCTCGGGATTCGACGTRAAGAATCCTTTTCGTTCTGTGGGTGATAAGGACGAATCAAACGACACAAGATCTTCTTGTAATTCTTCTTCGCTAATACTTCACAAGACTCTGAATGTTGATGATCCCTGTGAGCTAGAAGGTCATGTGTCTCCGAAGCACAKTCCGACCAAAAACGAACCAAATCTCCCCGGGAAAACCMTCGGAGCGTATCAAGGACATGTAAATTACACAAAGTATTGTCAAATGTTGTTGGGTGGATTTTCTGTAMTCCATGTATCGAGGATCATGGAGAAAGATTCAATTGATCCTTCCATCGTATCRCTGGTACTTGCTGCGAGTAGCAGCCGTCATAGTGTGTGAAGCGGAATTGAAGTTATTCTTGTTAATAATGTGATAGCGTTTTAACGATCCTTATGGATCCATATTTCAGTTTCAAGATGGACAGGATCTAGCAAAAGTACCTGCATGGCGAACAGAGTAACCCTATTGTCGTTACTCGYTTGCTTTGGCACAGCCCCAATCGTACCAATAGCTCTGACTGGGATAACTGAAGTAGCTGCATGATTGTTTTCCATCTTATTCGTAGAATTTACCGCACCGTTGAGGGCCGAACGCAATTCGACGCCATCGTTACGTACGATGCACTGTCCATCCTCAGATTTCTCGGAAGAAACATAGAAAAGTCGAACATGGACCATGTTGCGAGTACTTATACCGGCTCTTGCCTCCGATAGGACACTTTTGACAGAAGACAACATGTCGACGAGCATAGCCTCGGGTTGGATTTCGTAGGGTTCGGACATGTTACTGGAACAAGACGCTGTTACAAGAACAGCAGCAGCGCACCCTTTCCCAATTACACGAGAGTASGAGTCGATCCGCATGCCTTCCTTGTTGCGTGACAATGGRACCGGAAAATTGTGACCCGATTCCCACCCTATAGGGGCGTTGTGCAYGAGAGATGTTCTGCGGTTTGAATCCWTTGAAAAAATAGCATCTCTCGTATCTAGACTCTTGGCTGCTTCCACAGTAGAGGTGATCACTTCGACTTCCACAACTGCTCCCTTCGGCATTTCCGGAATGGACACAACRAGAATGGGACATGGATTGAACATYGATTCTTCTTTTTCTTTTTCTTCTTGGCTCTTCATTTCTTCCCACGTGCCTTGATCTTCATATCCACCAAACAGTTCAGTTTCGTCCGTTAACGAGTCTATTCTCCCGGCAATAATTGACCCGTTGGTTCGWATTTCGTGTCTCGAAATGGCTTCTAATAATTCCAGAGATYTTTCTTCTGGATAAATCTTGTCGGATAAGTAAACCAACGAGCCAAATATGTCGTTGAGAGAGCCTCCATTCAATGCATCAAGGACCGATGCCACATTCTTCCAGCATTGTTCCAATTGCAGAGTCCATGTTGGTTGCAGTTCCATTGTTTCTGGTCGGAGGCCGATCTGACCGGCCAGAAATTGCACTCCCGACCGTAGTGTGTTGACTTGGCTATATGGACCTACGCAGACCGGCGCCCAGTTGGAAATAGATTGCACGTGCAAAACCTCCCTCAGTTTCGAAGTCTTCGTCCGATGAGCTGCAACAGCATAGCAATTTGCCTCACCTACTACAGCTCCGTCTGYGGATGGCCGCATGTACTCCCCACTCCCTATCTGAACCTTACAGTCCAAGAGTACCCGCCTTCCACCGGGGAGGACTCCACGTCCCAGGGCAACACAACTCCGAGACGGCGGCAAGAGACTTCCAAAGAATGYCTGGTAGTGGGCGTTGATTGTCGCAAAGTGGGATATTTCGC
The DNA here is from genome assembly GCA_900660405.1 of Pseudo-nitzschia multistriata. NCBI lineage: Eukaryota > Bacillariophyta > Bacillariophyceae > Bacillariales > Bacillariaceae > Pseudo-nitzschia > Pseudo-nitzschia multistriata. Next base: position 59,151 of record CAACVS010000587.1, on the reverse strand, counting down.
TCAGGTAAAGATGGACATAAAAGACATCCTTGGTGGTGGCACCGTGACAGTCCAGGCCTCTTTTTAGTATAGCAAAGATCTCCAATGCTTCTTCTACTGCCAGTTCAGCTTCGGACTTGCTTCCGGATGTAAAAGAAGTTGCCGTGACTGGAGACATGATTTCACTGAAATGCAACAAGCCCCCCGTCCCTTGATACACGTAAGGAACAAACGACACAGAGGGCACTGCTTGTCCTCCAACAKGCGTTTTCTSTGTGTCTTGTTCGGCCGTGCTAAGCTTTGAATATTCCTGCTCCGGTTGCTCCTGGTTGTCATATACGGGCAGTTCCAACAATGGGACATCTCCCTCTACCTTTTCTTCGGCGTGGCAGGAGAGTATTTTMAGTTCACCAACACCATCYCCCGCATCGCTCTCCATGATTTCCACTTCGTCGAGCACCAGTTTCTTTTTGTGCAGGGGAGAATCGATGACCAGAGATTCGTATTCGCCACCCTCGCCACAAACATGGAACTGATACAGCTGATTCAATCGCTCCAGCAGTCCGATGTCCGATAAGAACCTCAGGCTCTTGTTCAGGTGCTTTCTTGGAAGCAATCCCGGGGGACAGGCCACCTTGACGAGTACGGCCTCGATGCCATCCTCCAGCATCTCCCGGAGCAATTCTCTTTGCGGACCGAGTCTCCACAGGTAGGAGAGCGACGTTAGGCCCAGTCGATTGCAAACATGTTCGATGCGCACCCGTTGATAGGTCGATAGAATCGCCCCCGAGCAGACAGCATCGATCTCGAACCGCTTCGTAGCCTGCTCCAGGGCCAGGAATAGGTCCTCTACCTCGTCTTTTGGCGTTGTGTTGTCGTATACCAATCCCGTGTTTACGCTCTTTCCCTGCCTCGGATACAGCAAGAGCTCCACGCCGAGACATTCTTCTACCATTACTTTCACTACTTCGGACGCAGCCGTTTGATACATGTAGGATTCTTCCAGCTCTTCCTCATTGCTTTTGTCCACAACGGGTGCTCCAAGATGGAGACAAGCCACKAGTTCGTGCCCATTTTTCATTGCTCGAAGGATCGAATAGATCGAATCTTTTCCGCCCGAAACGAGAGCTATGAATCTCATCCTTTTTTGGCAGGCCTTCAAAACTAAGGTCTTAAGCTTTCGTGGTCTATTTTTGTGCAGGTGCAATCGCAAACAAGACGGAAATTCACAACGATGGTGCTTCTATGATTACCTCGGGTATTTGTGGTTGATGGTTCAAAATCTAGTTCGTGATTAGTTTTGTAATTGCCATGCAATACCGGTACGATCCTTTTGGAGACGGCTCGACGGTCAAAAACATCCTCAATCCTCATACCGGTAGTATCTTTGCTACGGTACGTACATACGACGAAGTAGTAGTAAATAAGGAATACCTTACAGTACCGTACGGTACAGTCCCTCCCACCTTCCACATACCAGGAACGAGTACGTACTGTACTGTACGTACCGTTTACCGTACTTCTAACAAGCAATGAATGGCCTCGTACAGTGTGAGGCTATTATTAATCAGTACAAAGAGTATGATCCATTTCACTCACTACTATGACTGAAATCTCTGCCTCCCACCGAACAAAACCATTCGAAACGAAAAACAACCACTAAAAAGCTGCGCGGAATCTATCTAAATCTTTGCATACGAGAGTACGGGTACTGGATACTCGTACGAGTACGAGTGAAATTCATGGCAAAAATAAGCAACACAACGGTCTAGGTCATTCGCGCCCCCTGTCACATTCAAACCGGAACTCCGCAGACTAAACGATTGAATTCCAKAGCAGTGACTTTTCTTGCTGCTGCATTTTGAATACAACCCCGAAATCAAACTAGATAGACGTATATCAATCACATCTCTCACCATGTGTAAAATGAGCTTTGCGAGCTTGCTCGCCGCCGTGTTTTTCGTCATCGGGAACGCTTTGACRATCACCTACTACGTGAAGGAGTACCAGCGGTCGCACTTCAATTACTACCAGTATATCGATCTCGACCCGGGCTACATTCAGGTGGAGTGGGGATTCCGTGTCTTGAACCGTCCCCTCTACCTTTCCGCAGGAGTTATGAACGTCATCGCCTGGTTCTTTTTGATGTTCCCAATCATTCATCTTTCGTGGATTCTGAGCCAGGGAGGCACGAAATGGGTTGGTCTCCACATCGCAATTGGCGTATTGACCCTGACGGGTTCCCTGACGGAATGGATGAGCCATGTCTTGTACATCGGTTCTTCTATGACATCGGAACTGATGGCCAAGGAGTTCAATCTCAACAAYTGGATCACCCCCACCAGCGAGGACGAGATCGGATGGAGAGCCCTTGAAATGACACACATTGTCACCTATGGATTCATCAGCGCCATTGGTGCCATCGAATGGCTCCTTCTCTCCTTCGTCATGGTCCTCATCCACATCAGMGTCAAGAGATGGCGTCGCAACGTCGATGTCACCACCTTTGGAGCCTGCTGGAACGCCCTCGGCTTGTTTGTTGCCCTCATGTGCATGCTCGAGTTCACCGCCGAGGTCCTTCGCCTGGATGGCTTTAGAAGCTTTGCCAAGATTGCATTTTGGTATTCGGCAGTAAATCGCTTGATCCTYATCCCGACCTGGTTGATTCTGTTGGGAGCGAGACTTCCGTACGCCAGTCTCAAACTGAATCAGCAAGCCCACATGAGGGAAGAACAAGACCCCCTCACGGAATCGGCGGCCGCGGCCGAGGAGTAGATTTTACATTTTACGATAATCTGGGTCAAGGCGGCGACGRTTTGCGGTTGCCTTGGAAGGTTGGATTGGTTTAGATTGAAAGGGACACGTTGATTTCGAAGGATCGCGAATGATAACGGGTTTCTCGGTAAAAGCAATGTTGCAATAGCGCATGCTCATGATACTACTGGGGAAAAGACAATCAATCACAACACTATGCAATGTAGCTTATCCAAATCGTGAAGTTATAACTGATGKTATTTCATAGACGATAAGTATCTATGATAGATTTATCTACTACGAACTACCAAAGTAGTATAGCATATTATTTGTGAATTTCTAGGACTAMTGCTAATAGCTACTAGTGAAGACTACGTCACAGTAGCTGCTGCTACTACTACTTTCTATTTTGTTATAAATCACATCATGTTTATGTGATGAAGCCATGGTTACATACTAATTCCCAAATTCCTGATAGCTGGTTACTTGCAGGAATTGATCTTCAAAGCGATATTGATTGTAGTTCATYATTCCTCCCAGGAGGGTTCATTCCAATCTTGCCCCCGGTTTTGGATATTCTTCATGTTATTCGTCATGGATCCCGTCTTTCAATTTTGGTGTTGCGAGTACGTATGAGTACGACTCGTACTTRTAATCCTATTCCTAGTAAGAGGTACTGTACGAATTTTCTATTTCGAATTGCAACATCTTCATTACTTCAGGTTACTTCGTCTTTCTGTAGCACGTTACTGTACCGTACGGTACTTAGTCATTATGCGAACTCTCCCTTGGATTGGGAAGGGGAAAATTGCGCGTAAAAACATGTAGTCTTCAACTCGTGACACTCCTAAATCTACATTCGTACGTACGGAACTACWGTAAATCGCAGCCGTTGGGGGGAAAGCGCGCACCTGAAACAAAATCTAGTCGCATGCGGTGGACATGCGGCATGCCCAATCCTCATTTTGTTCCGCATCGCATGGCATCGTGTGGTACATACGAGTACCTCCGCACAAGTATCGTACCGCGAGTCTTGTCTATCTCGTAACTCCATCCACTACCGTACGGTACCAGGTACTGGTAGGGTTTAAAACCTTTTCGGAACCCTACATCTGCACCAACCCATTCTACCATCCGTACCGTACTTTATCCTACAGCATCTCGAATCCCGGTCATTCCATACCGTACGGTTCGATGCCTTATCCACACTAATTTGCATCCTAATTTCTCTACTAGTCTCCCTGGCTTCCACGAAACGGGTAACGTCTGATARGAACCCGACAACAATATACTTCGAACCTAGTACCATCAATATAGGAAACAAAAAATCTTTGATCAGCATAAAACAAAGAGAGAGTAGGATCAGTATGTGGGCTCTTAGCACGATTCTATGTCTTCTTGCAGCCGCCCTATTTTGGACAACAAATGCCCTTGAAATCGTTATCGGGGTTCAAAAAGCTGGATTTTGGGGGTCGGCCAGCAAGGCCGTCTACCTCCAGCTTCTGCCCGATAATATTATGAACGAATGGGTAGAGAGAGAGGGCATCCGAGGACTCGAATTTGCAGCCGGTATCATCAATGGAATCTTTTGGATCGTCTTTTGCATCCCCGTGATTGAAATGGCTTGGACCTTGTCGCATAATGGAACCCGTTCGATCGGCGTGAACTCCGCAATTATGATTTTTGTGCTTGCTGGAACCTGGACGAAGTGGTTCTCCAACGTCTTTTGGAACGGAATGTATCTCTCGTTCATGATGCTGGCGATGAATTTCAACCTCGAGAACTGGAATCCTGAGATCCAGGATTTACAGTACCGGGTCGACGGAGAGGACGGAATCGGATGGAGGGCTCTCGAAATGAACTATCTCGTTTACAAGGGCTTGGTGTGGCTTGTCAATGCCGTCGAATGGTTTTGCCTCGCCGGCATCTTTACGCTGAGCTTTATTAGCGTCCTCAGGTGGAGGAGACAAGATGAAACCACATTTGGAGCGAAATGGAATTCCCTAGGACTATTCATCGGGTTAATTGGCGTCATTAATTTTGCCTCAGAAATCATCGGGGCCAAGGGTCACAGAGTTGCCTGGATTTTCGTCGTCTTGTATGCTTCCCTCACCCGCCTGGTGTTGATACCACTGTGGATCATTGTTCTGGGTTTCCAGCTCCCCAACGCGAGCTCCAAGAGTTTCGATTCGGCTGCTCTGGCCGAACTTGAGCTTGTGGAAAACCAACCAGAAGAGAGCGACAATAACCCCGCTTCTTTTACGATTGAYGACGACGAYGCCGTAGTGGTTCCGAAAGGACCGAGTTCCCCGCCACCGGAAGCATTTTCTCCGAGTTCCACAAAACTTTAGGCAGTAGTCGCAGTCGCGCCATTAACAGTCGAATGTTTGTGACGACTTCTTGATCTGAGAATCGCGCTTTTCAAAGAAATATTATGTTTGTCCGCGGAGCCTACAAAAAATGGTGTATGACATGATTTCGAAAACAAAATTGAATGCGGAGCACGAAAAACATTTGCACACTCAACATAACTAAAGGTTAAGATCTTCTTACGTTCAAAAGCTGATAGAATGCTTAGAGAAAAATATTGTACTGCAAGTCTTCCCACTAGAAGAAGATAAATTACTTGACTGACACTACCAGTCTTAGAACCAATCCATACCCMCATCTCTTACTGTGAAGTTGACCTATCTTTACTAGTAGTCACAATTAAGTCAACTGATGGCTATGTGCTAACTGCATTCTTCTACCGCCTGTATTACYGTTGTTGATTCCATAGAGCAGATCCAACGAGAAGAACCAATGGGCAATGATACTGTTGTACAAGTAGTACTAGTAATAGTTCCTTTAATATTGGTCTATGTTGCGGAAGTAAAGCTCCAGCCAATCGTCTTACAGTAGTAGCTACTACTACTACTACTACACCACATTCCACCATGACATTGTGATCCTGGACAGATATCTTCGCGAATTTTCTTCGAAAGTCCTGATGGCATCGTTTCGGCAATAGTTGTGTTGTCACGTGCAATTGTCACGTGCAAATAGTCGGTTGAATGATGACGAGGACTCGAGGATTCTTCGCTTTGTCACGAAGATCCAAATCCAAACAGGCCATTTTTTTTTCCTTTCCAATTTCCCGTTCTTCGAGTACGTAATGTATGTACTACCGTATGGGACCGTTCTATCCAGTATCCCTACGCTACTGTATTACTAGTACGACAACGAAGAACGTGACTAGAGCTACAGAGCGGTAGTTTTTTCGATCGGGTGTGTCTGTGCCGTCATCCACATAGAAAACATCAAAAATGGACGCACATCGAACCCTCACCATTCCATCCACGTCCCCAAAACAATGAACGTGCACAAAAAACGCGCACTTTTGACACTTCTTCGAAACCAGCATTTTTCCGGCAGCAACCCCAAAAGATAAGAGGAAAAACAGTACAAGCAACCGTGCAGAATCACACGGTAGGTTACAGGTACCTACAAACCTTCCGAGCCCGGAGTCGAACTGAAAAGAAGTGTAGCCGCTTTCTACAGTAACGGCATCTGGAATCATTGTATTGAAACAACAGGCGACAGACAAAAGAAGAATCAATTAGTGTGTTTGGTACCTTTAAAGAAACCGGAAAACCTTCGAATTGCTTGCGTAACGAAGAGAGTGATGGGGAACGTAGTGCAAGGAACTACCTCAAAAAGATAACGACACAGAAATTAATCTTTTCGATACAGGAGTTCTTTTGAGCCGAGGGACCAATCTATCAGATCCCGTTCGAWMAAAGCAAAAGCTTGAAGACYGCCCGTCGCTTGCCTCCTTTGGAAAAGATGCAGATAATGGACGGCGACGCCAATGCGCTGGACGATCTTGATCCTGCCTGGTTTGATCCGCAAGATGAAGAAAGGCCGATCGGGTACTCTCACGGTGTTGTCGGCGTCCACGGAACTACGGCAACACCATCGCAGACAACCCCCGCGGCTTTTCTAGAATCGTTGGACTGGGGGAACKATGACGGACTGATGAGAGAAGAGAGTGAATTCGTCTCTGCCGGTCGAAAAAAATCCCATATCCGGAACGAGTCGAACCCGATCAATGCTGTGCATATGCACGTTCAGGACAACGCCAGGATACCGAATTACAATCACGCAGTGGACCGATCCAACTCCARTAGCGCTGTCAAACGATCGTCGGAAACCTCGGTCCCAGTCGCGAGAGAAAACGAGAATTCCCTTGCCGAACATTTTCTGAATTATGAATCCAAGTACCGAAAAAGTCTGAGTCAACAATACAAGGCGAACCTGGCGTTGGAAGACTCGGACTTTCGGAGAGAGATTGAAGAACTCGCAGTGGTATCTGTCGATCCGACGCCGTGGTCAGAAATAGCAAGAATGCAAGTGGAAGAAAAAGACCAGCAGCGTCAACGACCACAGACGCACTTTCAACAGGTTCCACCGCAGGMAGCACAAMGACCCGTGACAACCTCGTCGCCGACTCCGGAATCATCCGTTCCGGTGTTGGCACCAGCAGGAGTACCAGAACTGGTATCACCCAGTCATCCTCATACATCCAGTTACTATCCTTATGGCAGACATCATCAGTTGCCGATCCCRGAAAGAGCCTCTTCGCCGCAGGGAAAAGAAATTACCTCGCCTCTCGACAACAACAACACCGCTGGCGAGAGAGTCGACGGAATKGCACAAGCGATAGCCACTGCCGCTGCGATTGTTGCCGGCTCAAATGTCACGGCACCAACAGAAACAAACGCAACCGAAGTCGAACGAGTGATAGAACCGACGCCGACGAAGTCCGCAGCGCCAGCAGTAAATAATATTTCAGGAATCAATTCCTTCTCTCCCACAGCTGGACTGCCGAAGAGAACAAACCAGCCCATTACAAAGTCTAACGGCCAGTCGACAACAAAAGGAACACCAATACAAAATAGATCGACTTTGAAAACTGGGGGGGATCTCCGGACTCTTCCYAATGGACATTTACAGCGTCAGCGTTCAAATGCCAATCCACCTCCCCATGCCGCAGCACACACTGTTCGAAGAGCATCGGTACTCGCAGCAACAAACCGAAAGTCTCAGTACGGTTTTGGCGGCAATCACACCGTCCCCTCGGTTCCGGCACCCCCAACCATTCGCTCCGCTTCAAAACCAATTAATGGYCGCAAACCCAAACAGATCGCAGCAATGAAGAAAGCCCCTTCTGCAACAGCATCCTCTATCACCAAGGCACAAAATCCCATTCCGAGGCTTCCTCCTCCGGCCGTTCCAAATTGTAGGCATCCAACCATGCCGATTGTAAACAACGCTTGTTCGGCCTATGAGCGAAAAAAGCAGAAAGCCAAGGACGCCAGGGTGAAGCTAAACGAATCCATTGAAAGATTGTCGATCGCGGTGAGTTTAGCTGGTTCGCAATCGAGGTCCCGAATCGAACAACTAGAAAATGAAATAACCGTCACCGAATTTCGGCAAAAATCGATTCAAGTGAATGAGGAAGGCATCAAGCTCGCAGAGAACGCGAAGAAATGGGATCGACCAAGTTTTGTCGGAACGGCTGCATCTGTAATTCAATCGCTAAATGCGCAATGCGAGGCCCTCATGGCGGAACTAGGAGCAATGCAAAGCTTTCTAGATGCGGCACAAAATGGAAACAGGTGCACCAGCAAGAATGTAGATTTCAAAAATCCGTCTGAAGTATCGGTCAGTCCAAACAGTTCAAACATCGATTCGGTGCCAACCAACACTGCAAACTTCGAGGATTCAAGTCCTAGCACAGATGGAATCCAAATGCCCATCCCAAACCAGAAGCATAAACGACAGGATGTACACGTCGGTGTAGAACAGAATCACCAGAKCCCCATCAAGCGTCCACGCATTGACTTCCAGGAGACAAAGAACTCAGCCGAAAAAGACAAAATTATATACGGCCATGTTGCAAAAATGTTGGATCCGGTGTCGCTTTGTAACTGCGTTTGTGTATCCAAACATTGGAGAGGGATGCAAGTGTTCCAAGCTCATGACCATTGGTTGGATTTGGCTGTCAATCGGTTTGGATTTTCGAACGTCAGACAATGGAGCGAAGATTTGGATGATGAGGAACACAAGATGTCAAAGAAAAGTTTGTATATGAAGATGAATGCATCTAACGTGATGCCTCACTTCTCCCAAGAAGGGCTGACCTTCCTGGGAAGTGGGAAGATACCAGGAAAGATCAGTGGGTGGGCGTTTCTCGTAGAAAGAAGCAATGGGGAAACCCTTCGGAGCGTTAAGCGTGATCCAAAATCAGGGGTATCGGGAGGGGGGACCTACCAAAGTAGGCCAGTTGTCGAACTTCGAATAGTAGTTCAAAATATTGGCATGGCTAGGCAACCAATTGTCTTGAAGTCACAATCGATTGGGGTCGACGTTTCAACGAGACGGAGGGGAGGGGAATTCAACGAGATCGGCTGGGACGACCGGTTCAAGAAAATTGTACGGAACATGGATGGAACCATTCGACCTAAAGTTCAATCGCCAAGCAATGTTTTTCATGWCGATTTATGCTCGCTGAGACTATTTGAATCCATTGCACTCGAGGTACATATTGACGCACGGGGCTGTTCGACCACGTCCAAGTTTCAGCAAAGAAGCAACTTCACCAAGATTCTCGTGTCTTTAGATGGCACAACAGTCCCAATGGTCATACCATTCCTWAAACACGTATAAAATCCCGTTATCATGAAATTGCAATGCATCGTCCTGAGGAAAGAGAATTTCAAATAAATAGCTAATRATGTGCACTTTTTGGATCAGCGCCATCCTATCAAAAACAACTTGTGGATCTTAGATTTTGTATTTTTCTTGCCAAAAGCCAAATCATCCAGYCATGACAAGAGATAATTCGATGAATCAACAGTGACACACAAATGGGAATTGTTCACTTGTTTGTAGTACAGTATCGCCTTCCACTGATAAAATCATCTTCGTAACTCAAAATTGTGTTCGTTGGAATCCTGGACTGAATTTTCGTCAGTCCCTTTCAAGAGTGTGTAGGCTTCCCGATCACTGCAAACAGAAACAAAGGTCTGTCCATATGTACGCTCWTATTTACCGCGCGACAACCAACGAAAAAGTACTGAAACGAAAACGCGCGATGCACAGGCATCATCACATCACAATAACTGGTTCGATCATCGGGTACAAGGATTTTTTCATCCTCAGTCGATGAAACGATGAAWTCGCTTCAATAATTACAATTACAATCACAACAGAAGTTTGTTCTGCGTMAATCACAAGACTTGTCGATCAGAGATCTTCGGGTTATTCCTGCATTTGGGGACGCGGGTGCAAATTCGGCAATATTTTATCAGAGYTTGAAGTTGAATAATTGTGTGTCATGAGTGTAAATGAAGTAAGAGTAAAGCGCGTTGACGATTCGAAGAAATTCCAGGTGAAAGGGACAGGACCTGAATCGAATCGAACGTTTGCAATCGGAAATGAAGACCACACGCTGGGAAATGCYCTTAGACATGTACGTTTAATCTGTGAGGAAATCTATGATTCCACGACGCATCGAGTACTCGAATTGATCTAATCCTTCCCGATTGTACTGATTTCTTCACAGATTCTGATACAAAACTCAAAGGTTGAGTTCGCAGGGTACTCTGTTCCCCATCCATCCGAGCCGATAGTTCACATTAGGGTACAAACGCATCAACCAACAACTGCTCTCCAGGCACTTCAAGAGTCTTGTGAAACTCTGAACAGTCAGTGCGAGTACGTTCTGCAACAGCTAGAGGAAAAATTGCCCGAAGTAACTGCCGACTCAATAGCGTTGCAAGCGAAGCTAGCAGAAATGCTAGARGACGATGAAGAAGAAGGCGATGAAGAAGACGTTTGTATGGAAGAGTAGGTGTAAATTTGACATTGTAACGTCATACATATCCTTTCGAACGTGTAATATTATTAKTATAGGGAATTAATTGTTACCCTTCAACTCTTGTTCTACTTTTGTACCTTGAACTTTTTGTTTTCGGCATCTGCCGCCAATCGCAGATCCTGTACTTTTGCAAAAGATTCGTCCACAAAATCAAGATAAACCTGAAAGTAAAACGTSCGAGAGAAAATCAGAGTGAGAATGCAATTTGTTCTRTGATGGATCTTTAAAAAGGATATGATTTCCAAAAAATGATTCTGTTTGTGAACGGCCCCTGCTCCGAGTAATAAAAGACTGACCTTTTTATCGAATGAACCCCGGAAGAAGTTGCAAGAGAGATTCACTTCCAACAAACAAATCGGAACMTTCGAGTCTGCACTGAATACAACGTCCCACCCGGCAAGTGGTACATCTGGACACATTTTCATGTGGCTTTGTTCCACCAAAGCCAGCATACCTTTAATATCAGGTACACTGTTTCCTGAAACAGGAATGCCCCCATCGGGATGCGTTTGGTGGCGTTCGGTATCGGAWGATCTCCAAGGGCAGCGTCCAGGAAGCGCTTCGAGCAGGCCTAAACGATACCAGTGGGCATTGGTTGTACCRCCCTTGATCTTACCGGTTTCGACGTCCACGTCGAACAGAATGGAATCGTGATCAGTGGCRGCACCCTCGCGGCCCGCGCGGAAGACGCAACTCAGCGCGGTGATATCTTCTGACACTGGTTTTTTCTCCAAATCTATCGACGCCTTGCTCTGTGTAATAACCCGGAAGGTAGACARTGGCGCTTTCGGAGGCAGCATCGTGTTGACCCAATCACTGTTTGAGATGGTCTCCTGGATAATCCAGTCGCCGCCAGCGGTAGCATTCTTGTAGAAATGAATTCCCATTCCACCTTCCTCGTTGCGATGCTTGACCACGATGCCCGATGTCTTCAAGTAGGGCGAGACCGGAACTCCAAGCTTGGATCCTTCGTCGAGGAATGTCCATTTGTTTTCCATCTCGTATCCTTTCGGAACATCGTTCAGAAGCGAATGCATGCCAACAACGTTGCAATTCAGACGCCAATAAGAAAACCAATCATCCGGAGCAAGCAATCTCGTGGCGTACTCTTCACTGATACTAGATTTAAACCCAGATTTCAACCATTTGTGGATTGCAGAAACATAGCTCACTGCTGGGTAGGCAGTCATTAGGAACATCAAGCCCAGATACCTGCTACGGGCAACGATCGACAGAGGGATTCCAGTACCGGGAATAGCAACATTACGCAGGTTGTCGACCAAATCGTCGCGGTAGGAACCCTTTCGGTAGTGCGGTTTGTTATAAAGAAACCAAACCGAAGACAAGCTGTAAAGATGGATTCTTGCGTGCTGTTTAAATAGGGATGTTTCTTTGGAATCCGTGGGCTTAATCATCAAGCTCGAAATGGTCGATTCATTGTTCAATTTGTAGGGAGAATGACGCCCTCCACCGCACAGGTAGTAGAGCAAGCCCGAATAGAATGTTTTYGTCGTCGACAGAAGAGAAAAAGGCTGGCCCATGGTATTTGTTCTGTGATGCTACTACGTGTTGTCGTATTATTTGTCAAAAGAAAAGACRCAGAGAGTCCTGAGCAGAAGGGTTAAAGTTGAATCGGTCTGAAAATATRAGTTGCAAAAAGGGCGATGCTCCGGTATGGGTACTCGTACTATGTCGCTTCCCAGTTGAATGATGACAAATGCCGTCGTAAATGCATGTCCCCGTGAACAGTACTCGTACGGGTTTCTTGGATACCTCGTGGTAGAAATCGTGCCATTCTCATCCAAATACGAGTGGTGATGATGTTGTGTGACGGAAACAGAATTGCGTGTCTAAAATGCCGATTTGTGCGTCGTTGATGGTCAGTCGTGTACTCAGTGACGTCGTGGAGGGTACGAGAAACTAAACATTCAAAACATCTATTCCATTTTTCTTGCTTGTTGAAGGATCAAAACTTGAAACCTTCAGAAATACAGTACCGTACCGTACGGTACCGTACCTGGTACTCGAACAACTCGTACTTCCAATTCGTTGCGAATGGGATCGTCGTCGATCCAAACTCGCTGCCGCAAGTGATGTGATTGCCGATTTTCAATTRCCGGAACCCAACGAGATACAATGGGCGCAATTTCTTTTAAAAAGACGCTTCAGACTTCGCGATCGACTGCAAGTATTTTGACCTGCATATGGTTTCTTGTAATCACGGCGACGAGAAGAACGGTTGCGATATCCGATACTTCATCGTCGTCGTCCGCGAAAGCGCGAAGGCGGCTCGTTGTTGGCGTCGACGGAGGAACGGAATCCATTAGGGCGTGTTGCTTTGACGCCGAAACCGGACGGGTCGTAGGAAAATCTTGTGCGTCTCCGTACCAGACCTTCCATCCAAACCCTGGATGGGCCGAGCAAGATCCAAACGATTGGTACGAGTGCCTAGGGAAATCGGTTAGATCTGCCATTACCTCATTGAAAGAAGACGATAGCAATGCTGATGAATACGAAATTAGTTGCATCTGTGTCGACACAACTTGCTGTTCTGTCGTTGCTTTGGACAAAAACGACGAGCCGCTTCGAAAGTGCCTGTTGTGGATGGATGCACGATCCGCCTCGCAAACGGAACAAATCATGGCAGAGTGCAGAGGCGACCCCGCACTTCTGGTCAACTGTGGGGGGGAGGGTCCGATATCCGCCGAATGGATGACACCCAAAGCCCTCTGGATCCGACAAAACGAACCCAGTGTGTGGGAAAATGCAAAAACGATTTGCGAATATCAAGACTTCATCAATTTCAAACTGACCGGAGAAATGTGTGCGAGTTCCTGCAATGCCGCTACTCGTTGGCACTGGGATGGAGAGGAGTGCCTAAAGGCTGCAACACAGGAAAATAAGTATCCAGGCAAACCGATTTCTCTCTATGAAAAACTAGGGATTCCAGAACTGGCAAACAAACTTCCATTGAAATGTATCCCCATGGGAGGATCTGTCGGCAGATTGACCAAGGAAGCCGCTCAACATTTGAATCTACCGGAAGGCACTCCAGTGGCGCAAGGTAAAGTTCTGCGCAATTTCTGTGTGTTATTCGTGCTTGGCATTTGTTCCGAYAGTCTTTCAAATACTGAGTTTATGTATTTCTGATTTTCTCGTTCTGTTGCAACTACATTTGAAGGTGGCCCCGATGCCTTCGTTGGAATGGTAGGTTTGGGATGCACAAAGCCAGGACAATTGTGTCTCATCACGGGATCTTCTCATTTGCATTGTGTGGTTTCTTCTACATCTTCCACTGCCCCTGGAACCTGGGGAGCATACAAAGGTGCCCCACTCCCAGGAACGTGTTTTGCGGAAGGAGGCCAGTCGTCGACCGGGAGCATTATTCGATGGGCCCGAAACATTCTTGGTGAAAGCGATCGAGAGTACAAAGAGCTCGATCAAGACGCTGCCGAGATCCCACCTGGCTGTGAAGGCCTCGTGGCATTGGAAACCTTCCASGGAAGCCGAACTCCCGTGACCGATCCGCTCCAGCGAGGTGCTTTGCTKGGACTCACTCTGTCTCATACCCGAGCCCAYATATGGCGAGCCTTGATGGAATCCGTCTGCTTTGGAACGCGGGCTTGTTTRGAAGGAATAGAAAAGGCAGGCCACGGCTGTAACGAGATTGTGATTGCCGGCGGTGCCACTCGAAGTGATTTGTGGCTTCAGATGCACGCAGACGTTACTGGAAAACCTGTGGTGGTCTGCGAATTCGCGGATGCACCGCTGTTGGGATGTGCCATTCTGGCGAGCGTGAACGCAGGTGTTCATGCAAACGTCGATGAGGCGATCGATTGCATGGTGCGGAAAGCGAAACGAGTCGTGCCTTCCGAAGCAGCTTCGAAAGCATACGATAAGTTATACAAAAGTGTTTACAGCAAGGTTGGGAGTGCAACGAGACCCGTAGCTCATTCTATCGCAGCTTTTAGCAGAGGAGGCCACGTTTCAGTCCCCTCGGAGRGAACTGATGCTCGCATACCCAAGGTCCCAACAATATCTCCTTCCCTTCTCGCTTCTGACTGGTCCGACATTCGAGGTGAAATACAGCGYTGCTTGAACGCGGGAGCCAACAGGCTACATGTAGATATTTTTGACGGAGTATTCATCGACTCGCCGCATGCCCTGACATTCGGTCCACAAATGGTAGAAGCGATGAGACGATGCTCCAACAACGATACCGTATTGGATCTCCATATTTGCGTAGATCGCCCCGCAAGGTATATTTCGGCAATGAAAGAAGCCGGGGGGAATACCTTCATCTTCATGTGGGAGGCTGCAAAAGATSCTGAGGCCGCTCTGGAAATCGCCCGCCAGGTTGCTGAGTCGGGCATGGATTGCGGAATTTCCATMAATCCTTCGACACCGGTAGAGGACATWTTTCCTCTCTTGGAGTCGGGGCTGATTGATGTCGTAGATGTTCTTGCAGTTGAGGTTAGTTTGCTTTGAACTCGGTGGCATTTTTGTATTTTYTATGGATTCTGTTGTTTGTGTTCATCAATATATTTATAGATTCACTGCATATTCTGACCTTCAGTTCGCTTTKCATCGTTTCTGCGAAACTCAAATAATTGTTTGGCTTCCTCGATACATGGGTGACAATATGAAACTGTGTTAGCCCGGCTTTGGTGGCCAGCGATTCCAAGACAGCGCAATCAAGAAGATTGAAATCCTTCGTCGATTTCGCGATAATCGTGGGGAAACAAACGACCAGCGTTGCTTTCAGATCATGGTRGACGGCGGAATCAACCAAGACACCGCAAAATTAACCACCGATGCAGACATACTGGTCGCAGGTAGCTTTCTATTCAACAAACAATACATACRAGACGGGATGTCTGAGATCGAGGCCTCGTTCGCAACAATACCGTAAACACCGAAAAGTTAASGAGGCACGTCGATAAAACAGAAGTGAAATCTATTCTAGCGGCTGARTGACATTTSCACATCATCTGACAATTTAGATCAATTGCAATTTTAAAAACATCAAGCGTAAAAATATGTCACTAGGTTGGAAGAAATATTGCGAAAACAGTAAATGTTTAAACTAGRTCGTTACATTTTTATCGTCTACAGAAAGATTCTGAAATGATAAAAATCACAAAGCAMGACATAGACGCTCAAACCTTGAACTAATTGGACAACAGAACGAAGAGTTGTCCATTTAGTACTCGTCTTCGGTGTAGCCCTCACCASCWTCAGTTTCGGCTCCGACCTCTTCGTAATCCTTCTCCAAGGCGGCAAGATCCTCACGGGCTTCGGAGAAYTCTCCTTCTTCCATACCTTCTCCAACGTACCAGTGGACAAAGGCACGCTTGGCGTACATGAGATCGAACTTGTGGTCAATGCGGGAAAGGGCTTCGGCAATGGCGGTGGTGTTGGCAACCATACATACGGCACGCTTGACTTCAGCCAAGTCACCTCCRGGGACGTTCTTGGGAGGTTCGTAGTTGATACCACATTTGAAACCGGTAGGACACCAGTCGACGAACTGGACGGTACGCTTGGTCTTGATGGAAGCAACGGCAGCGTTGACGTCCTTAGGGACGACATCTCCACGGTACATGAGGCAGCATGCCATGTATTTTCCGTGACGAGGATCGCACTTGGTCATCATGTTGGTAGGCTCGAAGACGGTGCTGGTGATTTCGGCAACCGATAGAGACTCGTGGAAGGCCTTWTCGGCACTGATGACAGGAGCGTACGAGGTCAACATAAAGTGGATACGAGGGTAAGGAACCAAGTTGGTCTGGAACTCAGTGACATCAACGTTCAAGGCACCATCGAAACGAAGGGAGGCAGTGAGAGAACTGATGACCTGGGCGATCAAACGATTCAAGTTGGTGTAGGTAGGCTTCTGGATTCCGAGTTGACGCTTGCAGACATCGTACAAGGCTTCGTTATCGAGGCAGAATGTTACATCGGTGTGTTCCAAAAGGGCGTGGGTGGAAAGCACAGAGTTGTAAGGTTCTACAACAGCAGTCGAGACTTGAGGACTGGGAGACACAGCGAAGGAAAGCTTGGACTTGCGGCCGTAATCAACCGAAAGACGTTCCAACAAGAGGGAACCGAGACCGGATCCGGTACCTCCTCCAGTGGCGTGGAAGACAAGGAAACCTTGGAGTCCGGTACAGGTATCAGCAAGCTTTCGGATGCGATCCAAGACTTGGTCGACGACCTCCTTTCCGGCGGTGTAGTGTCCACGGGCGTAGTTATTGGCGGCATCTTCCTTTCCAGAGATGATCTGTTCGGGATGGTAAAGCTTGGAGTAAGCTCCGGTGCGGACTTCGTCGCACACAGTGGGTTCCAAATCCACAAAGACAGCACGGGGGACGTGCTTTCCAGACGAAGTTTCGCTGAAGAAGGTGTTGWAAGAGTCATCGGTAGGGCCGCCGGCATCGTTGGCTGGCATTTCACCGTCAGGGGAAATGCCGTGCTCCAAGCAGTAGAGTTCCCAGCAGTTGTTACCGGTTTGGATACCGGCCTGACCGAGATGGATCGAGATACATTCTGCAGTAACGAGTGGATTGATTCAAGTGACCGATCGAACCATCGATGCATCCGTGCATTGTAGAAGAAGATGGAAATCGTTTGATGAGTTTGTTTCACAACGCAGAAAACAGGCTTCTCGATCCGCTTGGAAGCCCAATAGCCGTCATGGACTCCGCCTCCATAACAATAACCTAAACATTCAACAACTTACCACGCATGGTTAAGACTTAAAAAAGAAAAGAAAAAGAAACAGAAGTGCTTGGCATTTAAAGGTTACTCTCGCGACAAGAGAACTGTGGGAATTGCGTCATGGTGGGCAATCGATAGCGAAGGTCCGCTAGAGGGCTTCTCGAAACGCACGGTAGCAGTCACAAACATTGGCATCCAACGCACCAAATTTAGGGCGCCGAAGCACAAATAAATTAGATTCTGCACGCCAGCAGAGCCGAGTGCATCCCGTCTTTTCAAAAATGACAACAAAGTATTATCATATGTTTTATAGATGCTCTTCCATACCTAAGTATCTACCTATTGACTGTTACGAGTTGTGGAACTACGGTACGAATTTAACCGGAGAAAAATGCGTTAACCGTGTAAATCCTACCACGTCCTACAGGGCAAAAAGGCATTCTACTCAAATCTACTCAAACACCAAAAATTAGGTCTATTGCAGTTTGCTGTAAGTGGAAGTCAAATGTATTTTGTGGAAAAAACTGTTATGTTTCAAAGAAACAGCAACTATTGGCTCTGTATATTTTTGGAAGAAACAGTTTCTA
>CAACVS010000587.1:15757-28294 GCA_900660405.1 Pseudo-nitzschia multistriata | reverse complement strand
TCGGTTCAACACGAGAGACTCGCGGACCGGGTCACAATAATCAAGTAGAAAGTACTTATTTAGTTTCATCTGGAAACCAAAATCTGTTTTCAAGTTACTGTATTCATTCCCTCATCGGTTGATCACCAGTGGTTGTTTTTACACTGGGATGGATATCTGACCTCGAATACTTATGTTTGAAAATCAGCTTTGATGGTTTCTGTTATTTTGAACAAGTTCGGGTACACCATCACACCAGTTTGTGATTTKTGATTGCTCCACAGTTCGCAACGCCATAAAGTCTCTGACGATAACGAACCACGCAACCAGAAAGCTTGAATGGCAACGGSAACTTTATTATCGATCGTTCTCCCGGGAGACGATGTCACGGACAAGATTGTGCCAACCTCACTAAAGAAAAGCATTCCAAAACTCGGCACCGGCCTTCGAATCGAACGCGACGGCAAAGAAGATGGCCACGAGAGAGTATTTGCAACCTGTGCGGGTCGGTTGGTACACCGCTCCAATACMTACTACATAAAACAGAACGTCCAGCGATATCGTCCCCTCCAGGAAGACCGGGTGATCGGCATCGTCGAGGATCGAGTGGCAAGCGATGGCGCCGGGGGCGATATCTACCGAGTCAACATCGGTGGGCCCCACCCGGCCATGCTCAACAACCTAAGGTTCGAGGGTGCCACGAAACGCAACAAACCAAATTTTACGGCGGGAAAGCTCGTTTATGCGCGGATCGATACGATGCCTCCCTCCATGGATCCTACTCTTTCGTGCCAGCTGGGTCCCCACGACGCCGGGGTTCCCCGAAAGGATTGGATGACGAACGAGGGGACGTACGGAGAATTGAAAGGAGGAACGTGCCGAAAAATTCCCCTCGGATTGGCCCGTGAGCTCTTGTATCCGAAGAATCTAGTCCTGAACGAGCTCAGCAAATCCATAGCATTTGAGGTCTGCATAGGAGTCAATGGTTTTTTGTGGGTGCACAGCCCACGGCCCGAATACACGATTCTGATTCTGAACGCGATCATGAATAGTCAGGTACTAACGGAAGCACAGGTCAGGGGCATGGTCAAGTCGCTGGTAGACACAGTCAACCGCCAAATTGAGGACGAGGAAGACTAACTATTCGTCTTGGTTGTAGGGTGAACAATTTAGGACATGTGYATTAAAYAAATTGCGTGACACTGATTAGCTKAGCGCTTTGTATTTAATTGATTGCAAAACATGTATCCTCTAGTCGATTGCCTCGGATCTCCGATGTGCTGAAGATAATTCTTGACCGATGATCSGCCTCTTTTGACAAAGCAATCATACTTTTTATTCTACTTCCTGGCTGAATATCCAGCCTCAAATATATTTACATCACCTTTTAGTAGCGGTGATGAAGCAATTTTGTCTACCCTTGCTGTACACTAGTAGAAAAACGTTGAAAATCCAGGATGGTTTTTTCTTTAACTACAATATTACAATTCGACTATTTTCTTATTTTTGTGTTCGAATTTCCACGGTACGGTACAACGAATTACCATAATTTGCGAGGRAAAAAATCAACATGCTTTCCAGTTAGGTACTAAAATATTTCRTTCTCTGTTTTTATCGTATCATGAAGCAGTCACTAACTTCCTTGCCAAGTCAYATTCACTGTAACAGCAACAGAATATCCTCATTCTCAAAGACGCCGCCTCTGCTTGCTATTCGGTTCATTAAAAGGTATACCAACAAGTACAGGGAGCAAACAAACTTCAACATCATTCAACGCACCCACGCCAACGATTGCGGATGCGGAAAAAGAGYCAATGAACAGGTCTCTYGTTTCGTTATTATTAGGTCGGAGTATTCAGTTTTACTCGGAAGCTGCGAGTGGATCAGGCTCCCCCGCGGCAATGTGAACAGTTTCTTTCTTTGTGTACTTTCTACCGTCGGGATCTTCGACGTAATGTGTCATGTATCGAGTTATGTTCCCTTCCTTATCCCAAGTCTCTTTTACGTCTGTAATAATTCTTGGAGTTAGCATTTTCCTGTCCATTTTCTTTTTTGTCTTTACTCCCAATTTTTCCAGTGTTTTGATTTTGTCCTTGACGGCATTGCTGATTTCGTGGTCTTTTCGTGTGCCACTAATGTATCCATGCTCTCCGGCGATGTCATTGATGTCACGAGGTCCCGACGATCGGTCGGCGGAATATTCGTCTTCTTCTTCTTCTACTTCGGGTGTGCCTCCCCATCCAGGCGGCGGTGCTTGTGGCCCGTCAGCTGGAATCGAATTCRGAGGAGGGGCGGGTTCAGATGGTTTCTTCGATTTCTTTTCAAACATTTTTTTTCCACTACCAAATAGCCCCCCCTTTTTCGGCGCCCCATTTGAAGATTCAGAAGAAGATCTTTTTTGTTTGTTGGGTGTCACATTATTCTCGTTTCCTGGCTGCACCACGTCTTGCTCTTTTGCGTTACAGCATCCCATGGTCAAATTTTTGTATCGGTTTTGTATATTGTTGCAAATTTATGATGTAAAACCAGATATTCGGAGGWTTTTTGTGCAATGTTTTGCGATCGACGGATTGATAATACGGTGTGGCACTTGATACGAAGTAGAGTTACATGAAATRAAGAATTTGACCCGAAATGTTCTTTATTTTGTTGACGACAACGGAGACCACGGCCGATAATACACAGAAATTCCTGATTCCGTGAACAAAAATTTCATGACCCGTTACTTATGAACTTATCATAATAGTCATTTTAGTGAAGGTGCGCAAATGACCCTCTCAAAATCTTCTCATTTTTTAGAAGTGGTACAGATCAGCTTTTTGTCTCGTACCTGTTTCAACTCATGATCTGCACGACGATATCAGGGACCTAATTCTAGTTACTGWGTGTGCRCCATGTAACAGATTAAGTTCATTGCAGAAACAATCAATTAAAGATCCTCCACAATCATAGTCGACCCCAAATCCATTTAGATTTGAGAAGAAACTCGAAACACGAACGYCCAACGACTTCGAAAGTGAAAATGAATACTTACGGCCAAATGACAGAAGCCGAGAAGAAGGCAGAGGAAATGAGAAAGAAAGATGCAGAGAAACTGGCACGACGAAAGAAAAAGTTTGATGCAGCTAGATTTGAGCACATAGAAAAAACAAATCAAATATACGGACAACCCAAGCCGCAACCAAAACCGGTAGAGCCCAACAGGAACGAAAAGGAAGAAATCAAGAGAAAGGGATGGAATATTTTCAAAAAGAAACCACCAAAAGAATCATCGAAAGCTGCACCGCAGGCGATGGAAAAGAAATCTCCGTCGGTTGATGCACGATCGGTAAAACCAGAGATTTGCTCTACCCCCCTTGAAATAGCACCTAATTGGGCTTTCACTGATAAGCAGAACGCACGTCCGCAGCCAAACGTAGGGCATTCGTCCGATCCAGATTACATGGCGACCAAAAAAATACCAAAGAATATTGCCTCCACGGGATCCAAGAAAGCATCCGACGGTCCCGAACCTCCTAAGTACAATACCGTTGGTTATGGAACCGCAGGAAGAAAGGCTGGAACTGGTATCTCCAGCACCATCGCGGCCTTTCAACCCGGTGTTTTCAAACCCAAAACCGGTGATCCAAGAAAGATGAAGCAACCAAAGATTGAAACAAGCACGAGCGAATCGATGGACGTTCGTGGCAACATCACAAGAACCATAACTCGAAAAATCACTGATCCCAATGGAAAAGTGAGAACCGAGACAGAAGTGGTTCAAGTTCCAGCACGTCGATAGCTAGAAGTACTATAATCACTGGGGGGAAAAGGAGACCTGGCTTGAATTCAGTAACAATTTTGTTAGATTTCCATCATTTTTTCCGAATCATGTTTCTAAATGCTACTTGTATCAGTAACGGTAAGATGTTGACGAGTGTGAGGATAACACTGGATTAACTGATTCATCGCCTCATGTGGGCCATTGCCGCTGCATCAAACCTAATTTGTGTTGGCTACGATATTTGTAATGCCTTTGCTGAAGCTCTTTGTGATCCTACAATGGACTGGTGATGAACTTCTTCACTATGTGGAGACCAAATCTGAAGCAAATTACAGTGACTCACTGAGCAAACCCACTGGTCATACTTAATTCTATGAACRTTCAGATGTGTTCATGGGTCGCCTACKACCGCAATACAMGTACTTTCAACAACTTTCAGACACCTTCCCCTTACCTGTTGATCCCGCTTTCAATAAGATGGCAACTTTCTCCACTCACACTAATCTAAATCCTCAAGATGATCTGTTTCATTTTGACTCCTCCAACTCTACAACATTTGAATCACTTGAGTCTTCAGATTGTGTGCGTGCAGGGTGGTGTGAGGATAAAACTGGATCACAAGTAGCTAGTGAATAGCCTCACTCTTTATTGTAGTAAACATGTAGTTATATTACTCTAAAGAGCATATGTACATTTCATAATGAGAATCAGCAAGACAAACAATAAATTAAGCAATTTTGATAAAGTATCATGAAGGTATGGTSGTTTGTATGTTATAATTGGCGAGATACTCACACTGTAGGTACAATCTACAATCTGTATGYATTCTGATTTGTATTCACAAAAAACACTCCTCAAGGGAGWAAGTGCATTTTGTGCAGTCTYGYCACAAGAGGCAAGACCACAAAACAAATCTGAAAACATACAGATTGCACRAAGAAATCTAACCAGAGCCAAAGTCAAGAGCTTTGCTTGAAGCTGAGGTTAAGTTATATACTTCTCCCAATCTTTGAAATCAACAACTTCAGCAAACTCTTTCACCCAGCCTCTAACTGCATTGATTCCAACCTGTGAGTTTGCCTTGAAATAGTAAGGGTTGTTCTTCTTGCTCCTCTTCAAGTTTGGATGGCAAAGGAGCTGTTTGTGCTTGGGATCACATCTATCTCCTTGATAGAAGTAGAGGAGCTTTACAATACAGTTTTGATTTCCAGGATTTTTAACCAGAGGGGGGAAATTGCTTTGTTACAACAGTCAGATTATGAAGAGGAGACAGCTGGTGTGACTTATCAAATCCTCCTCCTGGTGCAATGATTGCATACTTTAGGCCTTCCATGCTCATCCCTTTCTTGAAGGTGCCCATGATCCCTATGCCGTACTAGCTCCACAAGGGACCAACAAGAAGCTCTGTCCCTCCTCTGATTCCAAACTGTCTTCCAAGCAACATTGCTGGTGGTAGCTTTACCAAGTCCTAGTACTTGTTCTGGTATGGCTTGTATGTACCATTCTTGGTCACCAACTTGTTGAACTTCTCATCCATGAGCTCATCAAACTCTGCCTTTGTCRTCCTCTTTGTTCCAATGGAAGGATCAGCTTCTCTTTTGCTATTGTAATCATGCTTAYTAATGAAAGCAGCAAAGTCCCCGCCCTTTCCATTGAAATTGCTTTCCTTGAAACAAACATCCCTCTAGTGAGGCGCAACAAAAAGCTGTCTGATCCTCACACTCATAGTTTTTTGAGWGGACTAAATAAGAGCAATCACGAACATACCGGTAGCTCTCTTCAGACTTAGACATCACCAGACGAGAGAATTCGGAAAATGCATTCTCTGCAATCTCTCCAACCATCACTCAGCARTTTACTGTACTCGTAGTACTGGCTTGCACGTACATTATGACTTCAAACAGACGTCGGTTTCAGACTCGAGACATGGATAATACCAGAAATCACCGTCGTCAATTTTGTTAGCAAGGAGATCTCGCTTGAAATCGGAAGTGGATCACACCGGCATTCGAGGATCCTATGAACGAAGAGAGTGCAAAGTTGCAAATACCATTCGACGTMGAAGCTGTCAAGAACTATCGATCACCTTGCCAAAAATGCAGGGAGCGGAAGTAAAACCAGGGATCGTTTACTACCAGTAATAGAAAGGTTGGATAAGTGAGTGAGAACAAAGAACAAGCCGCGGGTTATTTTGGTCAATAGGAATATCGCAGAAGTGGAAATATCTTTGGGAAGTATGACCAATGTTGGTGATGGCGGACGCCACGATGCATCGATAAACAAGGAAACAACACAAGCTACCGCAACGCCGCTCTCATCTGTAGAGGGGGATTCATCGAATGGGGGCCCGAAAGCAGCCGCGGCCCTCTTGAGCCTTGGCCAGGACTTGACGAAAGGACCGACGGTAGCGGCCGTTGCTTCCGCTGTAGCAATGGTTCCTGCTTCATGTGGGATAGTTATAGGTGCAAACCAGGGGCAGCAACACGTTTCACAACCGAACCACCACATGGAGAATACATTGGAATTAGTAGCGACAGGCGACATTCCTATGCTGCCAACAGATATCGAACCTAGAATACCTGAWKCAGCAACAACTATTGTTGCCGCCATTAGCACCKACAACGATGTGAGTGCAAAGAAACRAAAAAAGCGAAAAAGAATTACTCCCGAGGGGAATGAAAACGACCAGGGTGATCCTCCCGACCTTTGGCACTGGCTAGCACCCGAAGAAAATATCGGAAATTGGGATGTTCTTTGTGGACGAGGTGGTAAGTGAAGAACAAATTAGTCCGGGGGGAAAGCTTTGGATTCCCCKTTCAATATGCTGCTTCGTTCGTACATTCGTCCAATAGAATATCGACCCATGTTGCACTATTTTTAATCTTGACAATTTTCYCTGAATGCTTTGCCAGGAGAAAGCAACAACTTTATTGGAAACAAACGATATCGAAAAGTCGTGTGTGAAAAGAAGGAGGAATATCGAAGAATTGACGTGAAGCAGAGAAAAATGAAAACTAATTTTGTGCGAGAAATCGTCCAGCACATACAAGATCGTGGAGGACGATTCATCGACATTGG
Organism: Pseudo-nitzschia multistriata; assembly: GCA_900660405.1. Lineage (NCBI taxonomy): Eukaryota > Bacillariophyta > Bacillariophyceae > Bacillariales > Bacillariaceae > Pseudo-nitzschia > Pseudo-nitzschia multistriata. The sequence goes on along the minus strand of CAACVS010000587.1, from coordinate 21,474 downwards.
TCCTGGGGGAAAATATTATGTTGTTACCAACGAGAGGGCAAGGAAAAAAACGTAAGTTTATGCAATGCAGTTCACTGCTCAGAGTGGCAAATGAGTACGTTTCAGTGGTATCTAGCTAGAACTGCACTTATTGCCTTGATTTTCTGCGTTATTTTCTTAGATCGCAAGCACTGCGTGAGACGAAAGAGCTAAAGTGGCTCGTAGGTGACGATGAAAATGACAAAGACGATCAATGCCATGAAATAAGGATGAAGAGAAAAAAGAACGTCAGTAACAAAGATGCAGTATGCCCATTCTGTGGRAAAACTGGGCACAAAACAAAAATTGCGAAAGCGTGTTTAAAGCATCATGAGTGGYTTCACGGCAATAGCGCATCAGACAGGACCGGTGCAGGTGCTATCAACAACCCAGTCGTCCTTCCTCCATGCCGTCCTACAATTATTAAGCATCTTGTCGATGGCAACAGCACAGGCATGAACTTTGTCSCMGGCTCTCTCCCACTAGAACCATCTTTGCAAAACAAGGGAGAMGCAATCCCAATAACCTTACCACGCTTTGGTGGAATCAAAATAGGTCGCCCCGAAACTAATTTGAAGACTGCGAAGCAGAATTCTTCAATTCAATCGTCGAATTAGAAAGAACTTGTTTTTTATGCCATTTAAATTAGAACATAAACTGGAGAAGGGCTCTAATCGAATTCGTTTTGATGGACCTTTATCGACCAAGACCATTGAATACTGAGAATTGAGAACTTGAGTGCTTCAAACTAGATTTGTGTTCTATGATATGTGACTAWTTTTATTCAGTACTATTTGTAACCATAGAAGGGAAGTCATAGCTTTTCTCGAGCAAATATACAACAATCTATTGGAGTTCAACCGTTTCGAAAAAGGTCTTTCTTTAGACAAAATGAAGTATTACTCTAGGGCGGCGGAACCAGCRMMAATCTCGAGAATTTCTTGGGTGACGGCAGCTTGACGGGCACGATTGTATTCCAAAGACAATTTAGAGGCGAGTTCTCCAGCGTTGTCACTGGCAGATTGCATCGATTGCATTCGTGCGGCGAGTTCGGAGGCAACAGATTCTTGAAGAGTTCGGAGGACTTGTCCGTTGAGGTAGAGAGGAAGGATGGAGTTGACAATTTGAAGAGGATCTTGTTCGAAGATCATATCGTTAGGGAATTCTTGTGGTTCGGCAACGTCAAGCTCAGTGCGCTCGACAGAGAAGTCACCAGACTCAGAAGTCAATTGGAAAACTTCATCACCTTGTTGGGTAATGTCAGAGGCAGAGAAAGGAACCAAAGTTCGGACGGAAGGAGTAGAGGCGATGAGAGAAACGAACTTTGTGTAAAGCAATTCGATGGCATCGGTCTCTCCGGCAAGGAAGGTGTTCAACAATTCTTCAGAGATGGCAAGGGCCTCCTTGGCATTMGGGTTCTGTCCGCAAGGGAATGTTTTTCGGATGGGGTAGTTACGACGCTCGAAGTAAGCAATTCCCTTCTGTCCAATAAGAACCATATCAACATCGATTCCTTGGTCTTTAAGTTCCTTGAATCGGTTTTCGGCCTTTCGGATCATGAAAGARTTGTATCCTCCGCAAAGTCCACGGTCTCCGGTGACAACAGTCAAAGTGACCTTCTTGACCTCACGTTGGGTCAAAAGAGGAAGATCGATGGCTTCGCCTCCCAATCGAGCAATCAAACCTCCAAAAACGGATTGAAGAGTTTCCGAGAAAGGACGGGTGGCGAGAACAGCATCCTGTGCACGACGGACCTTTGCGGCAGCKACAAGCTTCATGGCCATAGTGATCTTCTTTGTGTTCTTCACGGAAGCGATACGGTCACGGATGGCTGTACGCGACGAAAACAGAAAAGCAATAGGAAAAAACGTGAGTATTTGGTGGAATGTTTTCAATGAGGAGACTCCCATCTCTGATTTTTCGTCTACACCGGGCTGTCGACTATCGATCAGTGCGTATTGGTGTGTGCGTTTCTGTTGAGAGCTGATGCTTAAGTGACCAGAGAGTTTTTGAATCCTTCGTTGTTCAACGAGACATAGACTATGAACCGGTGCCTAGAGTCATTTCGAGCTTTCGAATCYTATTTTGTACGTCGAGATCGCGTGTTCGTACGAGAGCTATTCGTACATTCGTTTTGATTACCATCGTGAAACTAAAAGATTATCAMAACGTACCATTGGCTTTTCCGTCCATGACGATGGTTGCTCGGCGGTTCGCGTGCGAGTTAGGAGTGGCAACAACATCCTGGAAGGCTCCTCCGACAGCAGGGGTGCTGGTGGTGAATGCACCTCCTTGGGTAGTGAACGCAGAGGCAGACGCCAAAAGAGCAGCAAGACAAAAGAATCTCATTGTACAGTATATTAATTTTACTAATAAGACGTAGCTGATCTAGTTTTGTGTGAATCGACACACAAACGTATTTGCTTGGTTGAGAACTCTGAAGGCAGAAAGAGGAAACAGAGAAAACCCGCCCGCTAAAACGTGCGAACGCCATTCACGAGAATACAAACGTCTGAACGKAAGATCGTCAGCAGTTCAAGTTGGGACGTACGAGACTGCTGTTTTGAGGCGCGCAGGACGCGTGTACATTACATCACTTGAAATCTACGACTACTATTACTTTCCGTACACCGTACGTGTTTGAACGAATGACGTTTGTGTAAACCTCCTAAATTTACGACTCATTTGATCCGATACATTCTTCGATTCATTCGATCAAATATGCAGCAACCACAACAAGAGTCATGAAAAGAAATTGTTGGATCCCCCTTTTTGTTTTCAGCTGAGATTTTGATCCTGTGTCGTCATCGTCATCGTCATCGTCAGCAATTTTGGTTTTCTACGAAAAGCCATCATCTCTGTTTTCAGGTGAGCCGCTAAGGCTATCGCTATGAACTGCTGGTATCGTATGGAAAAAGTCACAAATTTTGTGAACAACAAATTGAACGAAAGCAACCATGAAGTCTGTCCTATCCCTGATTGTCGCTTTCCTTTTCGTCGCAGCCAGTGTGCAAGCTTTCCAATCGGCGTCCTCGCTTGGTTCCTACCAACGGACGTCGGCCTTGCAAATGACTGTTCTAACCTACAAGGGCAAAAAGAAGAATTTCAAGGCAGGTTCTCCGATGAAGAATGCCGCCGCTGGTCTTGGTGTCAAGCCTCGATACAGCTGTAAAAAGGGAGACTGCAACAGTTGCACACTGAGTGTTGGAGGTCAAAGAATTAAGGCCTGTGTGGGAAAGGTTCCTCCAGAACCTAGATTGAAGTCCTTGCARGARAAGGGACTCGAAATCCGATAAGGGAAAATATCTGCGGACGTTCGTAGACAAAGAAAGAAAGCGATAAATGAACGGTCGACTAGCAAAAATAATATGCTACTGTCCATACAAACCTATGGCACATGAACTCGCTGTCACTGATTCGAAAGTATAATCCAACGCGTGAAACGCTCATGAACTTCCGAAAAACCCTGTGAAAAGAAAGAAACATACCGGAGGTAGATGTCATCATAACGTTAAAGGTAACCAACTATTATGACTATTCCAATWTTTCACCTTATTTACTCCTGTATCAGATTTTTCCKGGTCAGTCAGAAGAAAACCATTCAACCACGAGATGGCGCAGTGATAATAGAACACGAAATGAGCACAAACGTAAATGTGATGAAAAGAGAGTGTGCCGAATCGCGATAGAAGTGATCTCTCAACTGTATAACGTTCGACCATAACGATTTCCTTGAAGTAAAACAAAAGTTTGCAACGAAACTATCGAGAGACCTTCGTTATCAAGTGCAACATCTGAAAAAATGAGTGCTTTGTTATATTGTTTAGTTCCGTACAACTCATAAAGCCTTGTGCAGATTCAACTCAGTGTTTCAAAATCCCTTGTGTTCTCTGATTCTATGCAAAAGGTTGTAATAACGCCTCTACCCATGATTAATCATGTAAAAATTAACGCGTTGTGTTGTTGTCTTTTCCRCGGAGACGTASAGTATTCCTTAGACTGAAATAGCAGTCGCGTTTCGTAGCAAACCTTGAGTGACCATTCCACTTTCATCCTTTTCCAACAAGACGTTCACAACCTTACCCACTACAATCGTGCTCGGTGCTTGAATCTTGTGCTTCTCTGCAATGTCCGCAATTGTTTGCATATCGCCAATGACCGTTCGTTGGTTCGGGCAACCGGCTCGCTCGATAATACCTACCGGTGTCTCCTTCGGATATCCTGCCAAGCTTATCAGACGCTCGCACAATACGCGCAACCTACCAACAGCCATCAAAAATACTATTGTTTGCTCCTCGTGGTATTGGATCAAATCGGGCGAAGATCCTTCCCTTCCATAGCCCGTACACATGACGACTTGATTCGAAAATCCTCTATGAGTCACCGGAATATTTGCAAGCAATGGCGCAGAAAAAGCTGCTGAAACTCCCTACAATTATTTTTATAATAATTTTCAGAATGGATTTATAATTGAAAAAGTGAGATAAAATGCGACRGCAAAAATTCTACGACAGCGACAAAATATGACAGATGACATTTGACAGATAACAACTTACTGGAACAATCTTGGATTCGACACCAAATTTACGAAACTGAAGGACTTCCTCCCCTCCTCTTCCAAAGACAAATGGGTCACCAATCTTCAGGCGAACCACGTGTTGCCCTGAAGCCAAGCCCTGGTAGGTCCACCAATAAATTTCGGCTTGAGCGTTCTCGGCGCAACCGGGCAGCTTTCTCGCCACTTTGATTTCACCCTTCACCAAATCTAGAATTTCTTGGCTGACGAGCCTGTCTGCAATTACCACGGCGTCGGGATCTTGAAGGATGTTGTATGCCTTGAGGGTCAAAAGTTCGGGATCTCCCGGRCCCGATCCGACCAATGTTACCCTTCCTCCGTTTTCGAGTTTTTCTTGAGGACTTGCAGCTAGTGGGTCGAGAGTATCAGTGGAAGGAATTCCCCATTCGTTGCTTTTGCTTGATTCAATAACTTCCTTCGAATAATTTTTCAATCCGTTTGCTATGTCACCACCTTGACCACCAGTACCATTTTCGACGAAAAGGAATATCTTGTCAATGGAAGTCCGAGATGAAAGCGAATTCGACGTCAAAAAACCAACTGAAGACTCGAAGCAAACGCAACAGAGAGTAGTAAGGGCGAGAAGCCATTGGCCGCGTGAATTGGTTCGAGGAATAGTCATAGTTGCCGTACTTTGGTGTATATTTCCGGTCGTATTATTGTGAGATGRAAAGGGAATGATAATAACAGAACAATTGTTGCACTCAGCAGCAGCTGTTCATCGCATCTTAACATTTTTTGATGGAAACTTATGATGATGGGCGAAGAAAGAAAGTGTGGCGGGCAGATYAAGTTCCGGAAGAAACTCCCACAAACTCGCGGGAAGTACGACATCGTAGTTCAAAATCAGTTCAAACGGGTATGTATAGTAACTGTGGCGTCGCACGGTCCGCACGTGTACCAAAGCTCGAGAGCGCACAGTACAAAAACTCTTCTCCCGATAATTACACGGAGCTCAACAGAGTACACATTCTGGTTACATTTATGGTACACACAGTGACATCACTGAGATCGAGAGCTTGCTCGAGATCGAAGTGATGTTACTGCAAGTATCTTCAACAAGCTCGAGAGCTTTAGCTCGAGAGCTTGTTGAAGATACTTGTGGCGTGGGACCGATGCGATG
>CAACVS010000587.1:0-13547 GCA_900660405.1 Pseudo-nitzschia multistriata | reverse complement strand
CAAGTCTTGCATGTCTTCATAAGGCTTGTACACTCCGCGCTCAAGCAAGCTTGCAAACTTGGCATCTCCATACTCATCGAAGGCAGCCTTCGTCCGCTTGGTTCCAAGTGTTGGGTCGGCAGCTCTCTTCTTGTTGAAATCAAGCTTTACAGCACTGAGGAATGACCCCTTCCCTTTGAAGTCGGCTTCATTGAACTGGATCCCCTTCTCATGAAAAGCTGAGAATAGCACTCGGACATACACTGAATGAGTGTTTGTATCCAGAGGATCCCCGGTCTTTGCATTCTTGATATTAAGAGTCCATATCATGAGGGCTTGATTCATCAAGGTCTTCTTGAGGGCGTCCTTTTTACCAGCGACATTCYTGTAGAATAGATAGTCTTCCGTTAATCCATCATTCATAGGAACCTTCTTGGTGAACATCTCAAACATCAGCTTATCTCCAGGATTGTTTTTCGATGGATCTGTAGCATCAAGTATTGTTTGAACAAACCGATTGAGGCATCCTTTCCTCTTCGCTGCATACCCCTTGGTGTTTGATTCAGCTGTTGCATACTCATCACTCCCCAAAGTGTTGAAGGCGTTTGGATTATTAATGAGCTTCTTTGCATACTCAAGCTTTGCCTGCTGTTCGGCGCATCCAACGACAGTGGCAGTGGCAGTGGCAGTGGCAGCTACTGGTGCTTGCGTCGGTGCCAGTTGCGGTGCTGCTGCTTTCTTTTTTGCTGGTGGTGCCTTCTTCTTCTTGTTGTTATTTGCTGAAACGCCGCTGCGTTTCTTCTTGTTCTTGGTCACTGCTGCGCTGTACGGATTTCGGATTGGCGCTTTTCGCTTCTTTTGAGCTGGTGTTCTTGTTGTCTCATCTTGATCAAGAGATACTCTCCTTGGTTTTGGTTTTGTTGTTGTTGCAGCAGCTGTTCCTTCTTCTGGTGCCAACAGGATTGCTGGTGGTGTGGGCGCCTTGTTCTTCTTGAGTGGTTTCTCTTTCGACGCATGTAATCGAGGTTCTTTCTCTTGTTGTTCGTCGGTCCAACTTACCTCTGCACCAGCGACTCCCTTCCAGTATGCTCGTTCCTTTGCTTTTCGCTGCTGCTGAGAAGAAAACAATCTGTTCTTCTTCTGTGCGCTGTACTGTGAAAGTTCTCTCAACATCTCCCTGCTTTCTGGCCACGCGCCGCAGTCGACGCTGTCGTCGTCCGTCTTCTTCCTCTTAGGCGGAGGAGCAGGCTTCTTTGCTGGTGGAGGTGTGGTTGACTTGTTGCTTCTGGTCCTCATGGTCGATACTGTTGCTTTTTTTTGTGTTTTGCTTGTTCCCCCCTGCAAATAGTGTGTTTTTYGATATTTCTACGGTATTTCTACGTGAGCTTTGTACTAGAATAGCAAAAAAGATCAGTTTTCATCRAAAACTGGTCACGATTTTGGTCAGTGCTTTSTACTGTACTTATTATTCAGTACTGAATATCGTGAGCAACCAATATCGTGAGCAACCAAGACAGTTTTTAGTACTAGCTGTTGAGCTYGGCCTGGTTACATGTGGTTACATGCGCGCAMAAGGGAACCAGTGCGCCTGTTTTTGTAACCAGACCCTTTTTTTTTGTAACCAGACTAGCAGTAGTATCGTGTAAAAATATGGGCTCTCCTTAGGAAAGGGTTTGGTTACAATTCTGGTTACAAAATTCAGTCCGCGCGCTTTGTAACCAGTTGAGGTGCATGTACTTAAGCAAAAAAATAACTAGTGTTTGTACGGCGCGAGCTGCTCAACAAATCGTGTACCAGTTTAGTAACCAAGCGCGCGTGGTTACATGTAATTTCGATGCTACTCAACGGTTACAGAACATCCTTGCCTCACACGCCGAGAAAAGATATTTTTCAAGAGATCTAGTCTCCCAAATGTTTCGGCTCGTGACAGAACATTCACATTGATGTCAAGTGTCAGGTGGCAGGTAGGTGGCAGTAGTACTGTAAGGTAGCCTAATTGTATGGGACGGTACGTACGTACGTACGCACGTGTAAAGTAGAGGTACGAAATACTTGAATGAACAGCTCTTAATTCTTACTAGTAGTAGCACTTAATTAGTCTTCTGGAATCTTCTTGGGAAACGATCTGGTTAAGGTTTTCATTTGTCCTCATCTACAAATAAAGCACCTTCGAATAACTCGGAATGCTTGCTGCACAATGTTGAATGTTGATACTCTTTACTAGTCCCATTCGAATAGTACAGTATTTGTTTACACGAAAGAGAAGGGAGTTGTTACTGCTGACTAAAAAGCATTTTATCACTATCGGGAGCTGACAAATGTCTATTTTGCTGAAGGGAAGTGGTGCCGGCTTGAGGAAATTTGCAAGGGAGCATTTGCTGCAACATCTATTTCTACCATGACGATTCCTTCTTCTGTGAAAATCATTGGATAAAGAGCATTTTATAAGTGTAAGAAGCTGAAAAATGTCAATTTTGCTGAAGAGAATTGCGAGCTTCAGGAAATTTGTCAGGAAGCATTCTCTGGAACAATGATTTCTACAATCAGGATACCGTCTTCGGTGAAGCCAATCAGAGTAAGTGCCTTCTCTGGCTGTCCCAAACTTACTCGGGTGGTAGTTGTCCAAAACAATATAGAGGATGGCGCTTTCGATCCGGACGTTGCATGGGAATTTCTTGGGCTCCCGCTGGCTGCCAAGATCCCACGTAGTCCTCCTTAATAGTAGTGGTACGAGTAGTTCCCAAGAGAAAACGAACAGAAATGGAACGAGGTGCCCTTTCAAACTATTCTGTAAGTACTATCCGAATTTTAGAATATTATCTATCGTAATGTAATGGGATACAACTATAGACCATGCTATCGCACTCCGCCACCGAACTCTTGCCGCTAGTATCCCACCGTGTGCAGGCACTCCATGAAGATGTTCACGTCGACCGAGCCCTTGTCGCTGCCCTGCTTGGCCATCTCGGCGACCATGAGGAGCTGCTTGATCCCGATCGGCTTGTGGTGGATGGCCTTGGCGATGCTCCGGGCGTCCTCCTTGCCCATCTTGGCCGCCACCCTCAGAACCTCGCAGACGTCCTTGGGTTCCTCCAGGAGCGGGACGCTCTGGGTGATCCCAAAGGCCTGGACCAGCCCCAGGTCCTTGAGGAGGTGGGGGCTCGAGGTGGTCCCCACCACCATGAGCCGGCGGCCCTCGTCGGGGGGGATCTTCTTGAGGAGGACCAGCAGGGCCTGCAGGACGGCGTTGGAAAAGCGCGGCCCGATGGGAACGTAATCGATGAGCCGCTCGATGTCGTCCAGGAAGATGATCGACAGCGGACTCTTGTAGGAATCCATAAAGGCCTTGTGGATCATCTGGCACTTGCTCACGTCCGAGTAGCCGATCATTTCGTCGGCGGAGACCATCCGCACAAAGGGAAAGCCGGAATCCACCGCCAGCTTGGCGGCGATCGCCGTCTTTCCCGAGGCGGCCGGTCCCTGCAGCAGGACGCTCATAAGCGGCGTGCGATCGGACGTCCGGACCTGCTCGACCAGCCGGCCGAGGGTGGACATCATCTGGTCGAAGGAGGCCCCGTACGGGACGAAACCGTTGCGGTAGTGGGCCTTGAGCTCCTGCGACTTGGCACCGAACTTTGGTTCCACGTCGTTGAGGGCCTGCTGGAAATCCTGGAACTGCAGGACCAGATTCTTCGTGTCGGGGGCCTTTCCGAGGTCCTTGACGTCCAGGCAGCGGGCCAGGGCGAAGGAACTGGCCGCCTTGACGAGTCCCTCCAGCTCGGCACCGGAGAAGTTCTTGGCCTTTTCCGCCAGCTCGGGCAGCCGCTTGACGGCCTCGGGGGTGATGCGCCTCGCGGCCTTCATGTTTTTGGTGTGGATCTGCAGGATCTGGAGGCGGCCCTTGGTGTCCGGCAGGCCGATCTCGACGTGGACCTCGAGACGGCCCGGACGCAGGAGGGCGTCGTCGATCATGTCCTTTCGGTTCGTCATTCCGATGAGCAAAATGTTGTTGAGGGAGTCGACACCGTCGATCTTACTGAGGAGCTGGTTGACGACCGAGTCGGAGACCCCCGTCCCGTCCTTGACGGTCCCACGCTGCTTGCAGATGGCGTCCATCTCGTCCATGATGACGATGTGCAGCATGGAGTTGTCCCCCATCTCCAGCTGTTCCTTTTCGGCGTCGGCAAAGAGCTCTCGGATTTTTTCTTCCGATCCACCGACGAACTTGTTGAGGATCTCCGGCCCGTTGACGATCTTTGGCTCCCTCGCGTTGAGGGCCTTTCCGATCTGCCGGGCAATCAGGGTCTTTCCGCACCCGGGAGGCCCGTAGAGCAGCATGCCCCTGACGTGGTGGATGCCCATCTGCTGGATGATGTGGGCCGGCCAGATGCGGGAGGCAAAGGCCCGCCGAAAGATCTGGTTGAATTCCGCGTCCAGCCCACCGATTCCGAGTTTCTCAAAGTCAAAGTCGCCCGTAAAGAGGTTGGTCGCACCCCCGCCACCCTCGCCCTCGGCGATCTGTTCGCCCGTAAAGGCCAGGGGGGCCCCTCCCTCCTTGCGGGAAAAGACGATCGACGTGGGGGCCAGAAGCTGGCCGACCTTGCAGGAGGCCGCCTTTGATTTTCCCTCCCCTTCCTCGCCGGCGCCCTCTTTCTCTCTCCGTTTCGATTTCTTTCCGACACTGATCGTCGTCAGGTGCTTGACGGTGAGCTCGAGCTTGGTCCCCTCGAAATCCAGGGCCATGGTCCGCTTGGGCTCCATGATCTGCTCCTCAAGCGCCGTCAGCACCGTCGTCGCCAGCCGGTTCGTGTCGATCTCCTTGGGCTTGGCCTTGGGATCTGTCGCCTTTTTCTTGGCCAGAAGATCGACCGCGAGCTCCAGCGTGGCAAGGGCCAGGTTGGAGCTGGGCACGAAGGGATTCAGCTTGACGGTGGTGCTCAGACTCAGGTTCAGAAAGCGGCGCTGCAGGCCGTTGAGGGCCACCTCGTTGTTGGGGACCTGGGGGTGGGGCTCCACCTGGTACGGATGTCCGTTCAGTTCCACCAGCATCGATTTGCCCACGGGAATGTTGTTCTTTTCGTAGTACCCTCCGATGCCGGCGGCATTGTCGGGGGAGATGTAGATGCGGTTGGTGTAGGCCAACCGATTGGAGGGGAGTCCTCCCACTTCGAGCTTCATTTTGCAGCAGCAGCAGTATTCGTCTGTTTGCTTCTTTCTTTCTTTTCTTCTTTGATGCAGTGTGGTTGGGTTTGGGGTTGTTGCGTTGGCTGTTCTGAGTATATTCGACTGAGTTAGAAGTATTTGGACTCCCCTGTGCTATGGCAAATAAAGTCACTTCCTGTATCTGAATTGGCATTACCAGTACAGTGCAGTACAGTACGTACGGAAGTTATAGGTAGAAGTACTACGGTACGTTCGATGGCACGTCTGTCGGTTCGTGGATCTATTTTTTAGCTACAGTAAGAAAACAAAGAAAAGAGGAGGGAGCGGACAACAAATAAACAATAAACCCGCATGACTGTGTTTAACGCCTCCGGCCCCGGACGAAGTGGGCCCTTCGCTTGTTTCGTCTGTTCGAGCCTTGCGCCGCAACACAACGGTCATCCGTCCGGTAAGGCAATAAAATTTGCAGCACGTACGTTGCATTGATGTTCATACGTAGACCGAGTACGTACGAGTACGACTCGGACTTGCCACATTTTCCAAGGACTCGCACTCACTCAATCAAAATCAGCCTCGTTTAACTGTATCGTACCGTACCGTACGGTACCAAGTATGCTTGGTCATGCAGATCGAAGATGATTCCTTCTATTCACGAGTTTATCGGGAGTAACCCGGAACAAATTCGACAACGTCTTACAATACTCGTACCATAAAGTACCTGGTATGGTACCATACTCACCTAAGGACGTACCGTGTACGGTAAAGACAAGCTTTTTTGAAAAACTCTATCATCGAATCCTACCGGTACGAGTAATATTTCTTGAAATCCGCTAAATTAGTTGGCACTCGTACGGTAAATGAATGAAAAACAAAAGATCAATGACCATGGAAATGGTGCAACAGATGTAACAAAAGTCGTCCCACAAAAGCGGCTGTCCCTCGGTGCGAGAAAGAAAAAGAGTAGCAACACAAAATCAGAGAATAAGCGACACMAACCAAACGAAACAGAACAGATTTCTACCGAGTTTCACTTGCCACTAATACAAGTTGCCCATCAGAACAAAGACAGCGGTCTCCCTTACCAACGAACAATTCATAGTATTCGCAATACTACCGCGTGTCACCATTTCAGCTCTGTCGTCCAAAGCGTTCGGTCGCAGATAAGATGCCGCTGCCACCGGAACTGAAGACCGCGCGGGCGGGGATGCCGAGGACTCCCCACACCACCCCGGCGAAAGCCTCCCTGCCCGACGCCAAGGACGTGGCCGCGGCGCACGGGGGATCCTTTCTGTCCAAGTACTTTCTGGTCATCCTCTTTGGCTTTGCGGTCGCCAGCATGGTTGTCAACAGCAACGTTGCCCACTCGGTCCACCAGCTGGAAGGCTCGAACGGCAACAACGCAATGGCGAAACGCCTCAAGGACTTTCGGGTCAGCAGGTCGGAGAAGGCATTTCTCAAGCGGATGGAGATGGAGGAGAAATTTGCGGAGCCGACCTCCCCGGGGTCAAACGTAGGCGGGGCAGGTGAGAATCAGAACGATGGTGAGGGAGGAAACGAGGACAACAACGCCAGCAACGATCACGAAAACAAAGAAAATAACGACGACGACGGGCAAACCTCGAACCCGAACAAAGAAGAGGAGCAAACCTCAAACCCAAAAAAAGAAGAGGAGCAAACCTCAAACCCGAACAAAGAAGAGGAGCAAACCGCAAACCCAAACAAAGAAGAGGAGCAAACCGCAAACCCAGACAAGGCTACCAAAAAACCAAATGTAGACGCAGACGCAGATGCAAAAGAAACAACGGACGGTTATAGCGAGCAGCACAAAATTGCCAACCTGAACTGCGGGGCCTACGGGGGCCCCTCCGATGAGGACGCCGAGGAAATGGTCTACTGGGAAGACATTCCGACCGATGCCCTCCACATGAGCCCCTTTCACGCGGAGCACCCCGAAAGGAAGCAGCAAGAGAACCAACAACCACAGCACGTCTCGCAGTTCTTGACTTTTGAGCCGGACGCGGGGGGATGGAACAACATTCGAATGGCCATGGGTACGTAGTATAGTGCAGTGCAGTGCAGTGCAGTGCGGTGCACTACAGTGAAGCGCGGGAAGTCGCTCCACGGTGTCGAAGTGCTGGACACCAGAGGCATTGCTGCCACATTTTCGTCGAGTTGCTTTTATCTCCGTTTTTTCACAGCATGGATGCCTGTACCGACCGCTTGTGAACCGACTAAATCTGCTTTGTTTGTCGGTTTTGTTCTTGTTGTCTCGTGCCAAACATCTCCTACCCGAAAAAAAAACACAACTATCCTTCTTCAGAGACGGTATTGGCCATGGCCTTTGCCATGGGACGAACCCTCGTTTTGCCACCCCACCAGGGCATGTACCTCATCGACAAGGGCGGAGAGCACCAAAAGAACAAGTTCAGTTTTGACCATTTCTTCCACATGGAAAGGATCAGCGCCGAGCACATCGGGCTCGAAATTATTAGCACCACGGAATTCCTCGAACGGTGCAAAAAGGGAGAAATCGTCGGCGACGACGGCAAGCCCCTCACCCCACCCGGTGGCAGGACGGACTGGGACGGGATCCCCAACTCCGAGCAGAGACCACTCCGCGATTGGATGCGGGAGCAAAGCGGGGAAAACCTCTTGCACTTTGATCCACAGAAGTGCATCGTAGCCTTTCCGGCCACCGACACGGAGGAAGATTCGAACGAGCTGGAATTGCTGCCGGACAAGATCGCCGAGTCGGATGGGGGCTTCCCGAACTACGAAAAGTACATCGGGAAGCCCAACCCCGTCGATGCCCCCGCACTGGAACGCCTGAAGGAAATGAGCGCCGACCGGAAGGCCCTCTGCCTCTACACTCCGGAGCTCCAAAAGAAGCGCTGGCTCCACTTTCCCGTGGGCATGAAAACGAACTACGGGGACGAGTCCCGCCTCTTGGTCCACTTTTACGCCTTTTTGTTCTTCCAGGACTGGAAACAGGACCTTTGGATGAAGCGTTTTGTACGGGACCACGTACGATACATCGACGAGATCCAGTGCGCCGCCGCCCGCGTCGTAACGAAGCTCCGGGAGCGGATCGCGGCCCGGACGGGGCAGACCGACAAACACTCGACGCGTTTCGACACGATCCACGTCCGGCGCGGGGACTTCCAGTTCAAGGACACACGGATCAGCGCCAAGAAGATCCTGATCCAGCTTAAGCGGGTTCTGGATCAGAACACGACGCTGTACATTGCGACCGACGAGCGGGACAAGGCCTTTTTCCAGCCGATCGTCGAGTACTTTGCGGATGTGGCCTTTTTGGACGATTTTGTCGCTTCGGAGCTGAAGCAAGTCAACAGTACGTATTGGTATCGCGAGCAATAGTATAGTGTAGTTTTTGGTTTGGTGTTCTCCTTCTTGCTGTCCATTCGGACTAGAGAGTGCTCTCCCCCTTATCACCAAACCTCTCATTCATTCCATTCCTTCTCAATTTTGTTCCTTCCGTTTCGATCCTCGCATCCAATCAAAACACAGCAAACTATTTCGGCATGATCGACCAGCTGGTGGCGAGCCGCGGGGAGGTCTTCTTTGGCTGCTGGTTCAGCACCTTTACGGGGTACATCAACCGGTTGCGGGGGTACCACGCCGACGACCACGGGATGCCCGGCTACGAAATGGGGATCGTGAACTCGTATTACTATGCGATGCCGGATCGGTTCGACCACATGCGAGAGTTCTGGCCGATCAAGCAGCAATTTTACGCACGGGAATTCCCGGCGAGCTGGAGGCTGATAGACGCCTCTGTAGGAACAACGTGAACACCACGGAATTGAAATTGAACACAATTCATGCTTTGAGTGATTATGTACCGTAGTCTAGCTCTTTTGCTTCAAAAACTTTTCTTCGTTATTATGTGATTATCTTCAAAAGGGATTACGAGGTTTCGTTTTGCCTTCTGTTTAGCGTATCATTTAGGTAATATGGGACAAGGTCAGGCCGGAATGTGTCATCAATCCACGATCATCGTTCTGAAAGGCTCATGGCCATGGTCGATGACGGGACATTTCTTCGAATCGATGCGTTGCTGGTTGTGTAGTGCGAGGATACACAGTTGCCCGTCGTTGCCGGACTTTCATTGCCGCGGCGTGATCGTCGTTTCCGCCGGTCTCGGCGCTAGTTCGCCATACCCGCGGCAGAGGCAGCTACGGCCTTGCTGCTCTCCTCCAGGATGCGTTCCCGGTCCTTGAGTATTCCATAGGCCGACGTGTAGGGATCGTATTCCTGTCCGTTCTTGGCGATGTTTTCGTAGTGCTGTTGCGTGGTCATTTCTCCGTAGCGTTCGTCGGGGGACGTAGTTAGCATCTGTGTGTGCATGTGCATGTGCACGTGCACGTGTGTTTGTGAAAATATAGGTATAGGTATATTATTTGTGTTGTTGACGCGTTTTGTTTGTTCCACATCCGAGCATTGATCGATGGGGTAGGACATAACGAAAACCGAAAGGCAGAAAACAAGAGTATATCTGTGAGTGTCGAGAAGACACTGCAAAACAAAGAAGGGGCATTCGGCTGCACAAGCACAGCGCCGCGGCAATGGTATTGTGCCATTGCCAGTCCCGTTCGATTCGTTCGGTGGCGCTCGACTTACGTCTTCCATGGCGTAGTAGCGGACGATCCGTGCTAGCTCTGCGGCATCGGCCAGCTTGTCGGACCGAAAGGCGTCGGCCAGCCACTGGAAGGTTCCGACCAAGAAGTGCAGCACCCCGATCGGGACGTACACGAGAACCGGCGGCCGGTCCAGGCCGAGGGCCCCAACCATCGACTCCATCTGGCCCAGCTTGTCGAGCCCGGGAGAGTCCGGCCCGCCAAGGTTCCAGTGGGTGTTGGCGTGGGTGTTGTCCAAGACCTGGTCGATCAGAGCCGACGCCAGGTCGGACTCGCTTATGGGGTTGCAGGCCGCCGTTGCTCCGGCCCCCAGGTCGAAGAGGACAAAGGGACCACCGGCCCGGACGGCTTCCAGCTGGCCCGAAACGGACTTGAAAAAGGCCGTCGGCCGGACGGCAACGTAGCTAAAGGCACCGTTGCTCTCTTCCGCCATTTCCGCCAGCGCGTCCTCCAGCTTCTTCTTGGCGTACTGGAATTGTAGCGCGTGGGGTTCCTCCCGCTCGGCGCTCTTGACGCAGTAGGCACTCAGCAGGACGAACCGCCGGGCTCCGGCGGCCCTCGCGGCCTCCGCGGCACGGAGGCTGGCCAGGTAGTCGACGGCGAAGGATTCCCGGGGGGTCCCGTTCCGCGAGGCCAGGCAGCAGACGACGACGTCGACCGATCCCGGCTCGAAGAGGACGGGGGAGTCTTCCCGGGCTCCGAGCGGAGCTTCGGGGGACGGCGGTTCCATTTTCGAAACGTCGAACCGGTGCACGGTGAGCGGCGGCGGCGGCGAAAGCTCCACTTCTCCCGCGCCGTGGGAGGATGATACGAAGACTTTGTTCGTTGGTTGCTGGTTGCTGACACTGGCATTGTCATTGTCATTGTCATTGACATTGGCACTGACATTGCCCATCAACGAAGCTGCATCAAAGTTCGAGCCCGGGCGGACCACCGCCGTGGTGGGGTATCCCCTCCGGATCGATTCCCGGACCACAGCTTTCCCGATGTATCCGGTGGCTCCCACAACGGCAATCCTCTCCCCGGAGCACGATACCCCGGGAAGGAAGGCCTCTCCTTCGTCTTTGTTGATAGTGGCAAAGCAGGGATTGGGATGAATGCCGTGCCGTACCGCCAATGGGGGGAGTTCGACAAAGGCGAATGTCCCTGGCGTCAGGAAAACAAGCAAGAGCGAGAGGAATCGGAATCGGAACCTCGGCATTGGGGCTGCTGTCTTTCGTTCGATCGATAGATGTTGGTAGTTGGTGGGTCCGTGGGCGGGAATCTGTGCCATAGAAGATGACGAAGAATCCGATACACGGCGCTATGCGAGAAAAAGAAGCTTTTCCGTGCAGTACACTTGGGAAACCACGTGCATGATGCAAGATGCAAGATGCATGATGCGTGATGCGTGATGCGTGACGGAGCAAAAGGATCTTTGCTGGATCGATCGGTTCAAGACTTCTCGCATGCGAAGACCGTTTCTGAGTTAGCACAAGCGGCACCCTGAGACAATTCATTCATTGTCAGCGGTGCGGAAGGGCCTTTGTCACCCTTTGTTCTCGTTCCCTACCGTCAAATTCCGTGTTCCGTGATGGGATGAGAACGCAAGCATAGGGAATCGTCGTGTTGGGGTTTTTCTCGTGATGGTTGCTGAATTGCTGAATTATTTAAAAGATTTGGCTTGTTCTTCTTTTTTGGTTGCGACGGCAATGGTGGTTCTTCCCAGCGTTGCGTGGAAGGAATGCGTCATCGCAACAAGTTTCCAGTCCCAGCTATGGGTTCCGAAAGAGTCACGAATATCCAGGATTGGCTGGCTAACGCAAGTACTTTACTTACTACGGTGCAAAAACTAAGTGATAGCAAAGAAGGTGGAAAAATGAAAAAGAATTTTGAAGTGAATGAACACAACCCCTGGTGGTACCCATTTTTTGTTGGTTCTTGTTTTGCTGACTTGAATGTAGTACACATTACTCTATTTCCTTTTGATATCTCAACATCTTTAATCCTTCTTCTTTTGGAACATTTTGTTCCACCTCCTGCAACAATGTCACCAGCATCCTCCTCTGACACAACAGTCAGAATATTTCTGAAAATCTGGCATGTCTCTGTATTTTCTTTTCTGTCTATCTTTAGTTTTAGGTCTGCAGCTTCTTTGATTACAATTGTGTGGTCTAGCTACTACCTGCAATTTATATTCTTTGAATGTGTTGTTGTTTTGAGAAACTCACCAGAAAATATGCCAATATTTATTGCAGATTTTCTTGTCTCCTGCATTGCTATATGTTGCATAAGCAATATCTTGTTCTGGGAGTTTCTCCCAAGGTTTTACATTTTTCTTGAATTGATCATTTGTACATCATGCTCTTCTTTCACGCCATTTGTGGTTCTTGAATCACCAAGACGCTTCTCCCATGCTACTACATCATGTTTAAAATTGTGGTGGTTGGTTTAAAGTTCAAGAAATGTATTTTTTTCTTTACAGAGATACTAGAAGTCCCCCTTTTTCATCAAGAGTGAGTCTCCCTCCACTGGTTTGAGTTGATTGAAGTCATCCAGAAAGACAACAGGAAGATTAACATACTATCATAGTATCATAGAGTTGGTGGCTAGCAAATCTATGATCCAGTCATAGATTTTGGGCCCTTATTTTTCTGTGTAATGACTACTTTGAGGACTAAAAAACTAAAAACATACTACAAAATGCACGTGCTCAGTACTGCTATCACCAGTACTGGTACACTTTGTTGAATTTTTAATTTTTGAATCCTGTAGTAACCAGCCAAATAGTTTCTTATTTGCATGTGCTGTTGCTGTAGCCCTACTAGTACAAGTCAAGTTTTTAATCTCATGAGTCTTTACATGGTAAAAAGATGAATCCAGTGATATGGGGGGGTAAGGGGGTCAAAGAAGGATTGATCAATATACATATATGAATATCCAGCATTGCCAATGTACTATAATGATTTATTTCATAAGAACAAGTTGAGATACTTGTTCATTGTTTCCAACGGTTTGATGCTAGCAAATGATATCTCATCAACAATGGTGAGAAGATAAGTCTCATTTTCCCATGCATCATCCTGTGTGCTTAATGTGTTGTTTCCTGATTGATGTTAGCTGCTGCTGTTCCAGTCATGTCTATGACAGGAAGCGATCTGTTGGAGAAGTTCACTCCCAATTCTGAAGAAAGCATCTTACAACAATGTTGCACAGAATGAATTACTTTTGATATTTCCTGTACCACCAGCAATTGCTGGATGCTATCATGGTTGATTGGCATTTTGTACATTTATTTGTAGAGGTATAGAAGTCAATAATTGTATACATTTTTGTTGACATGTTAAATTTTTATTGCTTAACAATGTTTGAAAATCATTTGCCTCTCAAGGGGTTACTCATCCCATCCCCAATAATATCCCAATTTGTAACCCACAACAGGAAATGTGCATCATGCAATGCTTATTGTCCTTGTTAACCCATGCATACAATGGCCCAAATGCAGATTTCGATGCATTGACTTTTCCTGATGGCTTCCATCCCAGAAGACCTGAAATTATTGTTACAATTGCTTGCACATAGGCCAGGATGCAGAAGTCAAGTGTTTGCACAATGAATTACAAACTCATTCAACTTGCATCACCATTTCTAGTTATCTTTGGAACAGGTGGATCAACCTCATTAGATGCTGATGCCATGACCCATGATACGTCACAAAAACTATTCGCGACCCGTAGCGAACCCCCCATCGCAACCCCGTCGCATGCC
>CAACVS010000586.1:0-10426 GCA_900660405.1 Pseudo-nitzschia multistriata | reverse complement strand
CAACAACAACAACAACAACAACAACAACAACAACAACAACACATCCAAGGGTGTTTGTGGAGTCACAATTAGTAGCATTTGAAGCAGCCTTTGAAGTTGAATCAGATGTGGAAACTTTGTTTGAGGATGATACTTCAAGTGATGAGGAGGAGGTTGTTGAATACAGCCAGAGCCTGCCAGGTTATGGTTCAGATGCTTCTTGAATGAGTCACAAAGGAGGCAGACAAAGCTGAGACATTCAATGTAATTTCACAGAGCCAGACAGAAGCTTGGAACTGGGATAATGCTGTTGAGCCTGAAAATGGAACTATTGTTTCTATCAGTCTTAACTTTCCTGATGTGCCTCTAGGCTGCAAAAGGAAAGATCCCAAGGTAACAAAGGAAAACCACAAGAGTGGAAAGAGGATGTTGACAATCCTGGTGGTGGGTGGCATCCCTATTTCTGCAGACCTAAGTTCAAAGCAGGGACAGGGAAGTACAAAGAATATTTTCTTTCCCATCATTATTGCAAGCCTGTGGAAGTTCCAAAATGCTTAGTTGGTCTTGGCAAGGAACCTGTTTGTTGGAAACAAAGTATGGAGAAAAGATGGAAGTATCTTGGATGGGATGGTTCAGTTGAAGATCCTAGAGGCACTATATGGCCAGAACCATAGCTTTTGTTGGAAAGTATGCTTCTAGCTGCTCCRAGGGGCGGCACTTCCCTCCAAGGAGRTTTGATGGAAGTGYGACCAAAAKATCCTAACAATCAGTTTGCAAGGAAGTRWTATGCTACTACTAGTAGTAGGGATACCAACAAGGGGGAGACATCAAGTTAGGCTAGTTACATCATTGCCTGAAGCAGTACAGTTTGATGGCATCTTCTTTATGCATGGGGCTTATGAAGGAGCAAGTGAAAGCATCAAATTCAGATGCAATGTAAAAGATATTTCATTCAACAAAGACTTTGTAAATTTTATGACATCAAGAGGAATTTGAAGCTTTGCAAAAATGATTTGGAAAGGCTGTCTCCTGGAGTCAGTGGTGGCAATATCACCTGCAAGTTTGACTTCATCTTCCACACCATTGTTAACAATGTCAACTTTTTCACAGAGAAGGCAGGTTTGGATTTGTGCATATATGAAATAAGTTGGCCCTGCCAATGGCTTGGAGGACCCATTGTTAACTATTTCAAAGGGATGACGATTACAAAATGAGGCCAAACTGTTCTCGTGTCTGATGTGGATTAGATCAGGCCTAGGGCTTGGAAACATACTAGATATCTTGGATGGACCAGTGATGATCCAAGGCATTCTTGCATGGGACTTGCTGAAGTTCACCATATTGTTGAGACCTTTGTTGTYGCTAACAGTATTGGATCTGGGAAGCTGTGGGAATCACCTCCTGGTGGTGATGATGCCTACAAAGTCAAGGAGCAAAAACATTTGTTACATGTGGTGTGGTGTAAACACGTATAGCATGTGCAGTCTTCTTTGCCAAGTCCCTCTTTCCAGCAGCAGCAAGAACACTTATTCAAAGAAGAAGGATTGTAATGGCAATTTGATTTGCAGGTTCTGTCACAACAACTACCACAAATAGTAGTATGAATGGTTTGGGCTTACTACTACAAGAGATGACTACTGCTCTAGAGTACTAAGGAATACAAAAGAACAAAGATAAGAGATACTGAAAGGCRAGGCTCCTAGTACTAGTAGTAGAGATGATGACTAACTTTGTTGTTTCACCAAGCAGTACTACTGATGTGACTGTAAATAGTGAACTCACCACTCTAGCAAATGTATAGTACTAGTAGTGCCGAGTTCAGCACAATCTGTGGTGCGGGAGTGATTGGACCAATGGAAGCAGTGCAGGAAAGAATTAGTACTTTAAATATGGATAGCACTATACTTTAAGGGCCAGGTTAGCTCCTACTGGTACAGTTGATTTGGTTCCTCCTTCAGCTGCTGATTTAGAGGCTGATTCAGTTGCTGATTCATGGTTGCTTACTATTTGGTGGATTGTTCTCCTTTGTTGCAGGTTCCGGCGGAACTGTATCTCTCCAACAAGGTGCATGCTCTACAAAGACTACACACTGTACTTGCTTGTTCTTGTAGTTGTCTCTCCCATTAGAGCTGTCAGATCTGTATAAGTCCTTGTAGTCATCTCCATAGTGGTCTTCGTCCCAGCACAAGAAGGAGGACAGGTTCATTATGTTTGGATTCCCTCAGTAGTACGTATTGTAAGCAAACTAGTATTTCTTGGTAGTACACTGAATGCAAGAAGGAGTGCAGTTATTCTCCCTCTTTATAACTACATTCCTTAAAATCTCAAGGATCCACTCATGTWTTTCCCTGACCTTCATCTTTGGAGGAACAAGCAAGAAAGGCATTCTGCCTTGCAAGAAACCTACTATTGCTAACAAGCTATCTTGAACTGCTGACTGTTCTTCTTCTTTCTTGAGCTGTATCTTGGTTGCCAGCTGGCAGAGATAAGCACAGCAATATGTTCAAGACAGATATAGTTTTTCTTCAAAAAAATGTTATTAGTATTTTTGGTAAAAGTTATGACGAATACTTAGAAGTTGGATAGTTTTACTAGTACTGATATCATAACAAGTGATTGCCACACTAAGAAATTGGTTCCCATCATTATTTTAATGATGCCACCCTTAATTTTTTCAGTACAAATTCTACAGAGCTCTACTGAGTGTTGCTCCCCAAAATTTTCAGCATGTTTTGCCTTCTGAGAAAGAAGCTGGATTGTTGGTTCCTCTCCGCCACCAGAATAGTTGCAAACTACCTCAGTACATTTTGTACTGTGTTCTACTGGGCTAAGGATGGCATCATTAAAATAACAATGGGAACCAATTTCTTAGTGTGGCGATCACTTGTTATGATATCCGTAGTACTAGTATTAAATACTACTAGCTACTAGTAGTAGTAGTAGTATGTAGGAGTAAGAAATAAGATTTGAAAAAAATGAGGATGATTTTTCAATTTTCRGAGTGATTTTTCACACTATGTTGCAAAAATGAGCGCGTTTTCCAACCGATCCGCACCCACCTGTGTGCGCACCCCTCGAGCTCTGTCACAGGTGTTCGGAGGGGGATTTTGTTTCATATTAGACGTTTTCTTGGAGTTAGGGATAATACTATAATTTGGTGGAAATCGAGCAATATGATTGGCTAATAAGATAGATCAAAATACAGTTTTAGAATTCGCAGGGTCCTTCTGGTTGTGAAACGTTGTTGCGTGTGCCAAAAACAGTTTCGATATTTTGATCTGTCTAATTAGCCAATCAGATTGCTTGAGTCCTACCAAATAAAGTGTTATCCCTAACTCTAAGAAAACGTCTAATATGAAACAAAATCCCCTTTTCGTACGATACGAACACCTGTGCTGTAATGTACGAAGTACGAAGTACTAGTAATACCCCTTCCGTATCCACGGTACGTACGAACTTCAGACATGATGATCCGGGATCACTTCTTTCTCGAGCGATGATASGATTGAGGGAATTTTCGTACGTCGGACAGACAAATTTCGTCCTATCGACCAATCGCGACAACAAAAATATCTAGAACTTGCTTCGACATCAATCTCGTCCGTTTCTCATCATTTCGATTTCCTTTTGGCAAAACGGAAATACTTCGTAGAATCATCCCATCAGSGACGCCTATGACAGTTTTAGTAGTACCGTACAAGCAATATACCTGAGAGAAGCAATCTCTTATTTTCATCTGAGAAACGCTCCATTGGCACCTACATTGGGTAATAAAGACAATCCTTTACTATCTACTGTTATCGAGATACTATGGCAATAAGCAAAAGCACTGACGAGAGCACCAGGACGGGCGTTTACCATGTGAAAGAAAGCGGTCTTGAATACCAGCATTTGAGGGATACGACCGTGCCAAAAGATGGTAAAGAATACGTTAAGAGATTCCAGTAAGTAAAGTTACGTTGGTAGTGGGTTGAGTTGATTTTCCCTTGAGACCAGATCAATCGTCCAAAACGGACCCATCCACAACTTTTCATCTCATTAKCTTTTTCAATGCTCGATCCGCATCCCAGAAAAGGGTTTCAGATGAATGTGATTGAAAATAAGGACAATGATTTAGTGTTTGAACTGATAGGGTGCGATGCCTCTTTTGCGAATGCGCTGCGGCGGATTCTGTTGTCAGAAGTCCCGACAGTAGCAATTGAAAATGTGTATATGTGGAACAATACCAGTATCATCCACGACGAGGTACTGTCACATCGTTTAGGTCTCATTCCGATCAATGTAGATGCTCGTTTGTTCGATCCAATCGAAGATGGCGACGATACCACCGATCAAAACACTTTAGTGTTCCAGCTGCAGGTCAAGTGCCCGTCTCGACGACAAGCGGCCGCGAAAGCCAAGAAAGCCACTGGAGACGACAGCGCCCTGACAGAAACAGAGAAGAGTGTGTTGGAAAACACCGAACTGGATCACGCGGCCTTTATGGCGGCGAAAAAGGAAGCTATCCAAACACCCGGACGCCCCTATACTCTTCATTTGTATTCGAGGGATTTGGTTTGGGTWCCTCAGGGAGACCAAGAGAGACGATTCCCGAATGGGATCCGACCCGTCCACGACGACATTTTGATTGCGAAGCTGCGACCGGGGCAAGAGATTGAATTGGAGGCCCACGCAATGTACGGCATCGGACAAGATCACGCGAAGTATTCCCCTGTGGCGACAGCCTCCTATCGATTGTACATAAATGTTGAAATAGTGGAACCAATATACGATGAAGACGCCGAGGAGTTGGCACATTTATACGAGCCGGGTGTGTTCGAAATTATACCAGCTGGTGTACCAGGCAAGAGGATCACGGTCAAGGTCGCCAATCCCTATGCCTGTACCATGTCTCGAAATTACATGCGAAACCCGAAACTCGCGAAAGCAATCAAGATGACGAGGATCCCCAACCATTTTATTTTTTCCGTGGAAAGCGTAGGAATGCACAAACCAGCTGTTTTGGTTGCAGAAGCACTGAAAGTCTTACAGAAGAAATGCAAAGACTTGATAGARGTGACCAAGCAACAACAAGAAGCATTTTAGAAACGGATCGCTTCTTGTGAAGGGCGAAGGCTGAAAAAGAATTTCATGTCGTTGTTTAATTTGCATGCGTTMATTACAAAATACTTTTAGGTGGGATTTATTGTGGGATCGAAACTAAAGAAGTTACACGATACAAGTTTCATAGAATTGAGAACCTAAATAACTCGAAGTAATACAGCTGTGACCTAAATTGAAGATTTTGAATTTGAAAGCACATTGGCTCAAGCCGGCAAAAAAATTGAGGTAATTTCCTACTCCTGAAAATAACTGTTTGGAATAACCAATTCGAAAGACTGAATATACTTGTCTACCGATTTWATTGGAGGAGTTGAGAAAGCCTGAATGACTTTATTGTAAAAATGAACTTTAAWTTATTTTGAAACGTAGTTTTTTAAAAAAGAGATCGCACTGGAACCTCCTACTATTCTAATTGTCGTATATGAATTACCCCTTCATTCTTCAGACGCCACCCCAATYACATCATGTGTTGRAWTTTTTTTCTAGTTCCTTTCCTTAGGTATGAATTGCTGCTGAGGCCAAAACTTCAGTGGATGGTGCATCTGTCATGACTGTACTCTCCTCTAATTTTGCTGAAGCTGCCGCTATGCTGGTAGTTGTCACGGCGGTAGCCAAAGAGACTATTTTCTGAGCCTTGGCAGCAATTGCCGCCGCCCTCTCCGCGGCTTCTTTGGCTTCCTTCGCCGATGGAGTCAGTGGGGTATTTGGTGGCAGAGTGCTGGGRTCAAAGTCTGGCTTGAATCTAATGCCTCCTGCCCGAGATTGACAATCCATTAGTCCTAGCTGCTTTGCCGAAGTTACCCAATAATGGGTCTTTCCCCTGGATTTATCAGTATCGCGTAGTTTTTGCCACTCAGYTCTGGCTCCAGGAGGAATCTTCTTGCACTTCCTCAAATGACAACGTTGCCATGATGTCACAAGTCGATAAATCTCGGCTATAGATTTCGGATAAAAGACAGACATGGGTGCATCTGCACAAGACATTCGATTCATTGCGCAATGCACACATCTGAGTCCGACRCGACCCACTGAGGAGCTCGGAGAATGACATGGAGACTTCTTGTTTGATTTGCTGACGACAAAAATCTCAAGCAATTCTGATCGCAAAAAACAATGGAGGTTGTTCAGTTTCGCATTATCATACGGAAGAGCCAGTCTTGTAGGATAGCGGTCAGGAACAGGGCATGGGAAATCCGTATCGGGTTCTTGCTTCGTGGTCACTTTTGTTGTGAGATTACTTTTCGTCGGCGTATCCATAGGTCTACTTGCGCTGACACCGCTCATYTCTGTATCAATGGAATCCGAAGATGGACCGCTGGTGAGATCTGGAACATCAGTTTGCATCGTGAGCATGGTTCCGGCGTCTGAGACATCGTCCATGGAAGATGAGTGTTGAACAGAACTTGGGATTGGGGGTGAAGGATGACTGCAAGGATTTTGGTTTTCAGTACCACCGGTGGATCGGTTCATGGAGCCGAGTTGCAGTAATATTGACGCAGCATCCGCAGTAACGTCTTCTTGTTTTGCTGGCTTTGACACGGGCTGATTCGTCTGCTTCTTTCCCAATGTAGAACCACGGGAAGTTACAGCAACATTTCCCCGATCTCCAAGGGCCGTGGGTTTGTTGCCAACCATCGAAGAGTGACTTCCACTACTATTTCTACGACTAGGGTTTTCGTTTGTACTACTATTGATGCTCATGTCTCCAGTAGTTGGAGATGATGTTGACATTTCATCTGTTGTTTTCTTCGCACCCTCTTGTTGGCGTAGCCTTGCTCGTAGTAATGCTTGTGCAGAGGGTGCAGGTGGAGGAGATGGTGGTGGCGATGGAGAACGGTTGGTGGACTTTCTGGATTCGTTCTTGTTGTCAGATGTTGCTGGATCACTCGTTGTCAGGTTTGAATTGTATTTCGGTAGCTGAAAGCCATGCCCTGGTATACGTTGCGGAGCAGGTGGAGGAGGGAGAGGTTTTCCGTATGAATGTGGCTGTTGGTGTTGCTGATGATAATGTTGATTGGAAGGATGCGGATACATTTCACGGTGTCCCCCAGGTCCATGGGGATAACCAGTAGGCATCCCATTATCTGGATAACCACGGTAGTGATTGTGTGCAAGAGGAGGTCCTGATGTTGATGGGCCATGTGAGGTATGATGATAATTGTAATTTTGCATATCTGATTGCATGCTGTTCGGGTGACCTCCGTTGTGCATCGGCGGTTGACCACCGTAATGAATATGATCAGTMTGTGGAAACTGGTTCTGATACGGYTGGTTTTGATATCCTTGGTGCATATCAGGAGGGCCACCACGATGGCGGTACTGGTCCTGTGACGATATATCAGCCATTTCTTGTTGCGAGGGTGGCCTTAGTGGAGCAGAATGTCCGACACTAGTTTGCTGCTGTTGTTGGTTCTGCTGTGACGTCACTGGTTTCGATTGGTACGACCCAGTGGGTACCCGGTTACTACTTGGATTGCCAGTATCTTCGTGGGGCACGACAGGGCCAGAACTGGAATCAGTAGAGTTGTTGRCGCTTGAATTCTGTGAAAGACGTCGTAAAGGCTGAGACTGCGCGATCGCTACTGCTACGCCMGGGGGAATTGGTGACACAGATTTCCGACCCTGCGATAAATATTGCGGATGCGGGTGGGTAGGTGAAGGCCCACGGCTGCCTACCTGCTGCCCCATTCCTTGCGTTATTGTACCCCCCTTTGTGTGAGGTACTTGTGGAAATGAATGGAACTGAGGTTGATGCTGTTGGTGTTGATGATAGTTTCTCGCTGGACCAGGACGACCGAAATGTCCATGTCCATGTCCATGCGGATGCGGATGGTGTCCAAATCCTTCTGGGRCCGTATGCTGGATAGGATATCTCCCGGTGGGGCGATTTAAGTTGTGATGGTGGAAATTATTGTTTTGCATGGCATGATCTGGATCGTGCGGGCGTCCTTGGCCTCGGACCGCACCCATCATCTGATCTCCGTTATAAAAATGATTGGGTTGACCATGGGAAGGATGGTGGTGGCTAGGTGCATGACGATATTGAGGTGCCATGTGATAGTTATTATTGCCACCCATCCCAGAGGATGGCTGCGGATGGTGGTGGGGCGGATGMGGAATTCCATTAGATGAACCAGCGTGGAAAGATGTTGCCGAAGTAGTTGAAGTGGAAGAAAWTGGACGTTGCTGATCGCGCATTTGTTGCTGAGTGGGAATCATCRGAGTAGCCCGTTGTGATTTTTCCTGCCCTTGGCCCTTTTCTTCCTTTGTGGGTCCCGCTTTCRGATTTYGTGTTGCTTCGGACGATGCGGTACTATCTATGTTGTTTCTCGCATCAAATGTTGTGCTGCTGTTGCCATTCCTTAGAGCAACGGCAGCTGAACCTGGAGGTGRATTCTTTCCTGGCGGACCAGACGTAAACCCGTGGTTGTTAGGATTCCAAGGGGTAGACATCGTAATGCTCGTTCGATTCAAATTCAGATTGAATCAAAATGCAATAGCTGTCGTTTGRTAGTTGTACCTGTTACAGCTCCATTCACCGTTCAGGATACTTCCAAGGTTATGTCTTTCTGCTTTTTGCAGGGATGGTTTACGCCTATTTCAGAAGGAACTCTAGTTGTTCGTTGTTTGTGTAACAAGACGTAGTGCCCGGAGTGAATGCTGCTGCACATCTGGTAGGTTTGTGACATAACCAATTGAATGATCGCCAGCGGTATCACTATTGGGTTTTTGGACGAGGAATCGTTAACGTTACTGACCAGGGTTGACAGGCTCCAAGGTACTTAATCGAATCACAAACTCGTTGAGCGCCAGTCCGGCTAACTTGTTAAATACAGATTTAATTTAAAATCGGATCGTGAAACTCTGTATGTGTGATATGCGTATCTATTGTTACATTCCTATGTAGACAATTTCAAAGCAAATTGATTAGCTTTAAAAAAAGAGCGGGTAGGCATTACAAATAGGGTTAAAATACTGTTTAAGACGGTTTCATAGGATTACATGAGCATGGCTGGCTTTGCGTACTGCATGATAGTAATTTTAAAGCGTGCCGACCAAGAAAAAACGGATCAAAAAAAAAGCGCGCGGTGAGAACGACGAAGAAGCATAAGGACGTTGAATCTTTAAACAATCGAGGTTCGATTGCTCGGTGTGCGTGGTAGGCAGCAGAAATTAAAAAATTTAAAATTACTTTATGGATCCACTTTTAGAAACACGTGCCTAAAAGACGAGTTCACAGTCAACAAATAGAGGTCTATTGGCCATGCGGAGTCGCCAGAGAGCAAAAAGTAATAAGTGATTCCCGATAATAGAAATGCTAAATTTGATAGACGGACGGACCAAAAATCTAGCACATTTTGTAGTAATAGATTTAGCATTTTTAGAATGGGCCAACTGACCCAATTCTAAATGTGCTATATCTATGATACGGTATTTCTAGTACATTCCAACAAAAGACTGCTGGCATTGAGCCGGCATTCTTGTGGTCTGTCCGTTGAAATTTGTATTCCTGTTATTATAGAAATACTAAATTGGTGATTTAGCATTTCTATAGGAGTAATATCGGGAATCACCCAATAATTTGAAGTTCTAAATTTCGATTTGAAGTTATGAGCTTTTGCTTGTACATCATGTACCAGGTTCTACTGAGTTATGAAGTAGTTTTTTTAAATGACTGCTGAATGGCCAAATAGATTCCCAGGGCCCCTAAAAACAAAAAAATGGTTCAGAGGTCATTCAATCATGAATTTGGTCTTTCAATCATGAATGCCGTCCAAAAACTAGGTCAGTAGAACCTCTTGGTAGACTTTCTACCAGGATATTTTGAAGTTCATAACTTCAAATTGAAGTTAAGAAGTTGAAATTATTACTTTTTGCTCTCTGGCAAGTCCGGTTTCAATTGTTACAAAAGGCGTAGTAGTAGGGTTCCTATCTCGTTACTACACATTTCATAACAATTGAATACGGTTGCCCACCCAGAGAGCAAAAAAATGTTTTAATTTCAAGTTCTAAACTTTGATTTGAAGTTATGAACTTTTGCTCGTACATCATGTACTACCAGGTTCTACTGAGCTATGTTGTAGTTTTTTTAAATGACTGCTGAATGGCCGAATAAATTCTCAGGGCCCCTCAAAACAAAAAAAATGGTTCAGGGCAATTGAAAAATGGTTCGAGGTGACTCAATCATGAATCCAGCATTTCAATCATGAATGCCATCCAAAAACTAGCTCCTCAGTAGAACCTGGTAGACTTTCTACCAGGACGTCACACAAACGGGATCCATGGTGTTGCGCATTTCGCGCGGTCTATACCCTTAAATTTTCTGGTCCTACCGTTAGTTTAT
>CAACVS010000585.1:0-10558 GCA_900660405.1 Pseudo-nitzschia multistriata | reverse complement strand
TTGGTGCGCGCGACATGCACAAATGAATTATTTTTTTCAACGTCACGAAGAAAAATAAAAATGGTACTGTCCGTTAAAGTGGTCAACAGTGGGGGCGCGATAGCAAAGGAATAACAGGGTGTAGTTTTTGCMGCGCGTGTTAAAACACGCACAAATTATGGTCGCGACAAACAAAAATTATACCCTAAGAAGCATCTCTCGGATGTAATGCGGATACAAAATCAGAGCTTATCCCCAGTATAATTAAGGACAACTAATAGAAATATTTTGGGACTAGTGAGAAATTAAACAATGGAAATATTTTTATTTTTGTCCGTTGGATGCCTTTTTTAACTGGTTTTAACTGTAAAAATGAGCTAAAAATTTCTATTAGTATTTGTACAGGGAATGCCAATAACTTGCCAGCACGGGAATTGTACTTAGTAACTCTAGCCACGACTATGAGTATTACTACATACTGTTGTATGTATTATTGTATGTGCAGTACAGTACTGTATTCCAAGCTCAGTTCCATCTTTTTTTTTGTTACGAACAACAACGTGTAAATAAGCTTTTTCCTACTACTGGTGGGTACTTCCTCCGGTCCCCTAGTATGAGTGTCATTGTGACCCTATTTTGCTGGTCCCCAAAGAGTGTCATTGCTATTGGGCCTATGTAGGGTTGCATACATTTAGTACCAGAAACTTGTTACTAAACACTTTAAGCTACTAGTCTTATTTTAACTACTGTAGTACAAATACTTGCTACTAACACCAACACCACTATGGCTGCTCTTCATTACTACTGCTATTTGCCACTGCAGCCTGAGCTTCTGCAGCAGCAGCATCAAGGATTTGCCTCCCTTCTGCAATGTGACTAGGATTGCAAATAATTGAAACAGGAAGCGTACCTTGCCACATTAGATTTGCCTTTCCCATGTGAGGAAGCCTGTAGTAGTTATTGTCACCTCCAACACTAAGAGAAGCTTCCATACATGCTTGAAGGGATAAAAACACATTATTCAGAGTCTCCCGTTTGCACTCATCATATGCTTTCTCAACATTTGCAATCAAGTGATCAATATCTTTCAAATGCTTCTTGTACTGCAAACTTTGAATAGAATTGAAGAATCCAAGATCCAGAATGTTCATATCAGGACTGTTTGGTGGTTGAGTTGGGGTTGCTGTTGCTGCTGTAACTGCATCCCTGATACTTGCCTTGTGGGGTTTAGCATTGTCTTCCTGGATAATTATTTCAGGAGGGGGACCACTGTCAGCCCCCTTTGGCCACTTATTGTGGATTGCCAGCAGTACTTTCTCCATCAACATTTGCTTGTACACATCACCGTTCACATTCTGTGGTTTTGTCACCAGCATTCCTTTTGGACGGTTGACAGATCTTCTTTTTGCTGGCTCTTTAACAACAAAAGGCCATATACCAAGCTTCCCATCAAACCAGGCATTTTGGCGCAAATCAAATCTAGGCCTTGCTGTAGTGCAAAGGAACATTACCTTTGTCATACAATCCTTTGACTTGGATGTAGACTTGGGTTCATCTTCATCTGCAAGTAAATATGTAGTTTGAGTTGTCCTCTTTAAATAGAACCATTTCTTGTCAACATGTATCCAACGGAATCAGTCATCAAATCTTCCGTTCTCGTCAATGTGACTCAATATCCATTCAATTGCTTGAGCTTATTTGCAGGTGTTAGTAGAGGTTTTGCACTCCCGTTATGCTTCTTAATTTTACCACACTTGATCAGACGTAATAAAGAAGTCTTGGGTATGCCCGTTGCAGCCGAAAGGCTTCGTAGATCGCCTCTGTCTTTGTGGGGAATATTTTGCAGTAGCTTGAGCTCTGATAGATCTCTAGGTTTGTGACCACAGTTGCCACGTTTCCTGTTCAAAACATCACCAGCAGGACAAGTAACTAGATCCACCATTTTCTTGTACCGGCTCCTCCAAACCCTTGCAATTGTCCTTGGTGAGACACTGTATGTTTCAGCAGCTTCTTTGAGAGCTCCCTTTGCAAGAAGATAAAGGGCTCCATTGTTAGAGCTGCTTCTTTTGTGTTGCAAAAGATCCTGAACAATTGCTAGTCTCTGGTTATTGGTCAAGTTCCTGCTCTGCTTCCTTGGAGGGGTGGATGTGTCAGTACCACTAGACTCATCAGTGCTGGTGGGGATTGTTGATACCGTATCCATATCGCTTGCCATGTCACTAGCTTCAAGGAGCTCCATCATCTCAGTTACCATCTTGTTGCTGTTTGTTAATTTGCTTTTTAGAAAGGATCAAGGGGGGAAAGTGAGTTAAAAGGAGCAAAAAACAAGCTGCAACAAAGAGACGAACTATCATCAGGTTGATTGTTGAGCAATGGAGCAAGGAGGCGCGAGGCGAGTGGAGGTGCAAGCCTTTGCTGCTCCCCCCCTTACTAGTGGAAGCAACGGAGACGTGAGCCGAGTCGTTGCTTTGCTTCCCCCTCTCAGTGGAAGCAACGGAGACGCGAGCCAAGTAGTAGTGGAAGCAAGAACAGAGACGCGAGCCTTTGCTGCTCCCCCCCTTAGTGGAAGCAATGGGGACGCAAGGCAAGTTGTTGCTTTTCTTCCCCCCTCTTAGTGGAGGCAAAGGAGACACGAGGCGAGTCGTCGCTTTGCTTCCCCCCTCTTAGTGGAGGCAACAGAGACGAAAAGCGAGTCATTTCTTGGAGGCGCGTTGGTGGCGGCAACAGAGATGGATCCCTTATTAGTGGAAGCAATGGAGATGCAAGTTGGTCTTCCCCCCTCTTACTAGAGGAGGCGCGCTGGCTCAATGCATTGGCGAGTCGATGAGTCACTCAAGGTGCAAAAGAAGCCGGTCTTACTAGTTGAGGTTCAAAGAAGCCTTGGTCTTGCTTAGTCAGTTGAATGGAAAGAGCAAAGTGAGTTACAGAAAGGCGTCGAAAAGAGGAAATTGGGAGGTGTGAGTGAAAATTATCATGTGGAAATAACATGGTGCACCATGCACACAGCATTTTTTCTCTTCGCATTGATTCTCCAGCTCAAAATCCAAAAAAACACATGAAAACTGCACGAGCCCGAATAAGTGCCAGGGCAATATTTGGGTTCTCTAGTGACCCACTATGACCACATAAGAACCTTCTCATTAAGTATGATAAGAATAATATGATAAAGCTCTCACTCTTAGCTTTCTATAGCTGCACTTGGGGTCCTTAAATGCCAGCTATTAGTAGAAGCCAAATGACAGTAAAATCACATTGATATGCCAAAAAGGGCCCTCTTTGCTTAGATGTAGCCCGTGCTTGAATACCCTAATACTTAATGCTTTATACAAATAATTATGCCACTGTATTGGATCTGTTAAGTGAAAAAAGAACCATTGAAATCACTCTCATATTGAGCTTATTTCAGTAGAAAAGGTGCAAACTGGACACTCTTAGCGGACCGGAGGAAGTACTTCTTATTCTTTCTGTACCATAACCTACCTGGTACCGCACGTTGAGTACGTACGGCTACGTACTTCTTGTACTAGTAATCGTAATTCCTTTGTTTACAATAAAGCGTGAGGTTATTCATGAGCTACTCGGGAATTAGACTCGACGAAACTCGTCGGATTTTTGTCAAGCACTGTACCGGGTACAGTACCAGATATGAATATGTATGTATGATACCGTACTACAAATACTAAACAAAATGCAGACTCGCAGAAAACAAACAGGGCCAGGAACGACTCGACCATTTCATATTTCGCACTCCATCAATAATTGCATAGCTAGAGACCATCCAGTGCCGACCTGATTCCATCAAGGCTTCGATTGGCCATAGCAAATGCACCTTCGGCCCAACCGTGAAGAGCCCCATCTGCTGACATCTCAGAGTTTCCATACCAAATGTTCACACCTTCCCCGAAAGGTCTACGAAAGGTGTCCGAGAATGCGTCCGAGGACCATCCAGTCTCCTTCATTCCATCTAGATTCCAGTTGATCATGAGTGACCCCTGGGGCCAAATCTTGCCACGGAACCAAGATGGTTGAGGAATTTCGATAGGTTTACCATCTACCTTGGAAATAATACCCTTGGTGGCGTTCCGGAGTTCGTCAATAGCCAACTTGATCAACGTGTTCATACCGTATTCAGTTTGGATCGCAATGTTGGTATTCGCCGGCGATTTTTGGCCGCCAACTGAATAAAGAAGAATTTGGTATTTATCCCACATCCAAGCTGTTTTTATGAGGAGAG
Source organism: Pseudo-nitzschia multistriata (assembly GCA_900660405.1). Lineage (NCBI taxonomy): Eukaryota > Bacillariophyta > Bacillariophyceae > Bacillariales > Bacillariaceae > Pseudo-nitzschia > Pseudo-nitzschia multistriata. The sequence goes on along the minus strand of CAACVS010000585.1, from coordinate 6,345 downwards.
AGAGAGAGAGAGAGGCAAAGATAGGATAATGATGATGAGAAACACGTGCAAATTTAAATGAAGAGATAAATTGCGGAATGAGCACACTATCCGCCTCACCTTGTCGCACTACTTGAGAATCTAATTCCGCGATGCCACCATCTGGACGATTACCATCTAAAATAATGCGATCGCAACTTCCCATACCCGCAGCGCCATCGACGATATTGACGCATGATGAATAACCCAAATGTTCTGCCAAGGAGTAATTGTGCCATTGGATGATGGCCTTGAACGATTCATTCGGTACAGTCATTTTCTTCATAGGTTCATGCCATGGTTCAAGGCCCTGGATTGCATCTGTACCGTACAGGGGATTGCCGACCGCATCAAATGGCAGCATCGTCAGGTATGAAATGTGTGTTACAATCATCGATCCGTCACTGAATTTCAATTGGATTGGGTTGGTTGGACCATCATCGTCTTCGACATCTTTGTTACTCAAAGAATCAACTTGTTTCTGGGCGAGGACTCTAGCACGAGCGACTGGAACAAGATAAAGAATAATATATTTAATATAAGTTATACTACAGGTCAATGGATAGAGCATGAACATATCTTTCTTGTAAAACTTACCTGCTTCATCGAAATCACCCGGACCTACACCTACGGCAACGAGTTTCTTCATAAAATGTGGGGCAATAGCTAAAGTTGAATATCCTGATCCATCACTGTTGACCTCGGTTCCCTCCAACAAACCTTGAGCAAGGCGTTGGTAGCCAATAGTAAACTAGAAAATTGGGCGACAGTTGAAATAATACAATAATCACAGATGAGTGTAAAATCACAAAAACAACAAGAGGCATGACAAATAATACAATTCTGCAGTAGCTATCAAGACTATTAGTCACTTACCAAATAAAGGAATGTTTGACCAGCAATGTTGACAACTTCAGAGGCTAGACCGATTAAAGCCCTGATTTTTTGGCCCTCTGGATTGGTATCGTAACCTGTACAAGATACTACTGCTGTCGCTTCTTCACCGGGAACGAATTCCTCGCAGAGACCACAATATCCCTCAGTAAAGTTGCACATAGGTTTCTTACAGAGTTCTTCGAACCCGACAACAGCGTTTGCAGGCTCCCACGATGGATTGTCATTTGCATACTTATTCTGAGGGCAGAACAAAGAAGAGAACGCGAAACGGCGAAAACAAAAATACAAATAGGTATTTTTTTATGAGAAAAAATTGAAACGAAAAAAAAAAAAAAAGAAACACACGCACACACACAGAAACACACACACACACACAGAAACACACACACACACACAGAAACACACACACACACACACACACACACACACACACACACACACACACACACACACACACACACACAAGTGCAGGTGAGCGTGCGTATGTGTGTGAATTTGTCTGTTTCTGTTGTTGAAATACTTACAGCACCAACAGCCAACATGATGCATTGTTGATATGGTGATAAATCCTTGTAATCGGCAATGTCGGATACGGTATAGTTATTGTATAAATTATTATGGTCAGTCAAGCTGGCTTCCATCATTCTCGGTCCAAGAATTTCTCGGGTGTTGTGGTAAAATACACGACCGACATTCATGGGAGTGAGAAGGCCATAACAACAGTTGGGCATGTTTTCAAGGACTCCGCAGAAGTCCAGATCACATTGTGCTTTCGGGTTACTTTTTAAGGCATCTTCCTTAAAATGTTGATCCCACATTTTGATGACCTGTGCGAAGACGAGTGGGTACACCGGACTGATACGCATTCCACCGTATTCCGGTGGAGCAACGTTGTTCACCTAATGTTGGATTAGTGTTAGAGTCAGATAACAGGGCATGGGTGTTAGAGACGGATGTGCTGTTGTCAATTTTTTCCAAATAATGAATTTGAGGATATTATTGCAACGAGATATGTATGAAACTTACATCACTCAAAGGTCGAACAGGAATACCGAGGGCACCAGCATGAAAGGCCGACATCAATCGCCCTCCCACATTTTGCCCTGCTTCATACATAGCGATGGTGCGCGATTGTTCCAGACCCAAACGCAATTGGTTGGCGAGATAAGCACCTCCGATTCCAGCACCAATAATTGCCATATCGTATACGGCATCTGCATTCTCGTCGTCATAGCAATTATTTTTCTGCCAGACATTCGGTGGGTGCGGAAGTGTAGACTTTCCGGAAGGATACAAGGCAACTCCACAAGCTCTCCAGGGTTCATTCTTTGGTTGAGAACGAATCACTTCAGAACAGACCAAATTTTCACCGCTATCATCATTTGATTTGATAGCACTTGTAGACTCATTGTTTGACTCCTCTGGACCCTCCTCAGATTCATCGTTACCAACACTCGCGATCTTGAGTCTTGGTAGCATGACCTCATCAATACCTTGAATGATTCCGTTACAAACCTTGATATCACGGTTCGTGATCATAGGCTTGGTTCCCGTGACAAGATTGCCACCTCCAGTTTGAAATTTACCTTGCTCAGAACATTTCGTTCGCGAATCTTGACCTTGAACCGTGACGACTGTGTCAGAACAGACCAAATCGTCGTACATAATAGTTTCCTTAAGAACATGAAATTGCAAAATGCTGAGGTAGTCGTCAGCATAAGATGACGGAAGTCTCTCAAACGCCTCGTTTGTTGGTGCGAAAAGTGTCCATTCACCATCCTGCAACATGTCAGCTAGATCATACGCCTTCAGTGCGCTACAAAGCGAAGAGTATTCTTCGTCGGAACAGACGTAGTCCGCTAGTGTAGCCCAAAAAATAAGCAAGAAAAGTTAGACCTGTGAAGGCTGCAGTCGAAAATGGTTGGTATACAATGGACGCACGTTTGATTGCTACATACAGCGACAAGCGCCATGGTTCGTTTTGCGTGTTATAAAAACTTACTGATCGAAAGACAATTGCTATTGCTCTGCAGACGACGAGGGTCCCTCCGGACACCACCAGCAGCATTTGACGAATCAAATTGCATCATCATTGCACCCATGGCAATGGAAGAGAGAGCGAGAGCACTAAACTTCATGTTAGAAAACGATTGTTTGGTTGGAATTTAGGTTGTAACTTTTCGAAACAATTTACTGTCTACTCCTTGTCTTTGTTTTCTGACAAAAAGTATGAGATCTTTGCCGCGTGGACAAATAATGGTTCCAAAAAGTAGGGAGGAGAGAGAGAGAGATTAACGATGTAGAGAAGATTTTTTTCGATCTTTCTACTGTGTCACAGAATCTTTGGAGAAGGTTCGTAAGATTTTTTTTGGGAAACCTAAGTACAATTTGTTTTCAATTAAGAATACTCATACTACCATCCTTCAGAATTGTTTTTAATCGGAAAAGAAGAATCGTCGAAAAAGAAATCTTCACTAGAACACGAAATTTTTTTATCAATTCAGTATGGGTAGAAAAAAATAGTCATCGCTCTTATTTTTTTCTGAATCTGAAACGGTTCGAAAAACTTTTTGCGTACTAGTCGTAGCTTTAACGAGTTCCATTGTATTTATTGGTGTCACAAAAACAGATTGCTTTTGTGCACCAGATGAATTGGCGAAGTACCGGTAAGAATGAAATCACTGAATGAACATTAATACTTAGTACTGTATCAAAAATTACAGGACTTAAAATATTGGAACAATAAGTATCTAGTAGTACAAAGAAGACAATCTAGTAGTACAAAGAAGACATGATCTTCTTTTCTATTGTTCGAGGATCTCATTTTTTACCTCATTTACGAATCTCCCTCACATAGTATGCTCGGGTTCGGTGCCACTCCAAAGATGCCCAATCAATTTTCGTCGGACAACACTCATACATCTTGATGTGAACTACAATTTCATCTACCGTGTCAATCTGTCTCATCATCTTAAATAATACTGAAACTTCACTTTCTTCTCTCAGGGCCTGATTTTCTTCTCTCAGGGCCTAATGACCCAAAGGAGGGAGGTTCTAAGGTTCGGAAAGATCAGGGCGTTCAATTATCATCTGTGAAAAATATGCCGAGATGTTTACAAACATATTGAAGGAAGGAACGAACGAAGATGATCGACGATCGTACAACCAAAACAATCCGTTATTTCATGATGCAGGAGTGTCATAAAAAATCACCTGTATGTTTTCAAGAAAGCGTAGTATCAACATCACCATGAAGCTCTGTGCAGTTTTGTTCCTTGTTCTGACTCCTGCTGTGAGTGCGGACGGCCATGCCGATATCTGTTCTACGCAATTTAATTGGTGGTTTAATACCGCCGATAATCTCGGACCAGAAGATTATCCTAAACAAACCGCTGAAGAGAAGTTGATGATGCTGATAGAAGAAGCACGTCAAAACTTCGGGAGGAGTGAATCCGAATTGCCAACCCCAAGTGTCTGCAAAATGCAGCAGAATGCGAACGAGTTTTATGACTATTGGGAGGCACAACTCAGAGTAATTAATGGCCTATCCCCAGGCGCTTATGCTCCTGGATTTGGTTTCCCCTTCCACGATTCCTCACTGCAAACTAACATGCAGTACCATGGACTTTCTCCATTGTGCGATGTTGACAACAGTATTCTTCAGCAACACGTTAAAAAAAATGCGAATAATGGAGGACCTGCGGCGTCGTGCGCCTTCGGGTATCCTGGATCAAAATCTTCTGTTCCAATTAATGACGATGGTGACGAGCTGGATGCCAGCAAATTTAATAATGTCAGAGGTACTTGTCGACTCAAGATTTTTGGGTACGAGGAGCAAGACCTAGAACTGCAATGGTGTATTACTGATATTTTGAATACCATGGTTGTTGGTGAAGCAGGTGAGTCGAGATAGAAATTCATTAAGACTTACAATTGCAGTAGTCTACATGTCGCGCAAGTACTTGTAACTACTTTCTCTATCGTTATCTTTAACAGGATAAGGGTTTTGTTGCTGTCAAATTCGATTTTACATTTTGTAGCTGGATATTACGATGGGGAAGGTTCGAAAACACCTGCTCTCTCCTGTCCTCTTGGACCTACTTTTAGTGATGCCAACCCAGTCTCTGGCACTTCTATCAACCCACCGTATGCTGGTGCAGCTTATCCCACAACGCAATTAGACCCTGAAATCCCTCTCGGGAGTAACCCTGGTGGCAAGACGTTGTTCTGGACCGCGTTCTCTTCTACTGATCGCGACCAAACGGATTTCACTAAAACCAACGATACTCACCAGCAGTTTCCCCAAGGGAGTCMGAACGATCCATATCAGGCATTCGCAATCCTTTTTCGCCAGTTGGCGGACCAAAAGGTTGCAGGATTGTGCAATGAGTGTGAGGAGTGCGTTTACGAAATCCACCATAAGTACAAGCACACTGCGTACGACAGTAGAGATTTCTGTATTAGGGCTGGACTTTGTGAGAAATCTGAACGCCCGAAGAGCCCAAAAAAGCAGACAAAGAAGACTTCTAGTATGTCAATAAGGAACTAAGTGCAAGATCGAAAGGAAGATAAGTTTCGAGGGTTCCAAGCATGTATTTGAATGAAGTTCTACTAGTAGTAGTACTGCTACTACTACTACTACTAGTATCTATTAGTACGAGTAGTAATACTACTACTAGCTTTAGTACGTCACACTACTACTACTAGGTACTACTACTAGTAGTAGAAGCTCCTGTAGCTAAATAGTAGCTGAAGAACAAAAGAACAAGAAGAATTTTTGATTCATGGTGATGTTGTGGTGGTGCTGCTGGTGCTGTGACGAGTATTGCTGGTGGTGGTGGTGTGCACCACACAACAGAAAAGAAATTATCATAAGAAATAGTAGAAGTAGCAACCAACTATTGTTGATACTAGTAGTAGTAGTTCATACTCAAATACACTTGTTTCTATTATTATGTTGCATTAGTATGATGTTACACTTTGTGTTGTGATTCTTGTTGCTACCACTATTACGTACTGTAGTAGTCCTTTTAGTAGCTAAGAGTAATGGGTGATTCCCGCAAACATATTACGTGATATGTCAGCGGGAATGCGTTTCAGTGGTACAGAAGACACAGACTGCCAGCTCAACTTACATATTTTCCCCCCATTTTCGGAATTTGGAATCCTGTATAAATTGCATGCAATTTCACAAAATTCCAAAGTGGCGGGAACTTTGGGATTTTCACTAAACCAGCTGTGTCTTCGAAACTTCGGAAACTGAATCCTTCTCCAAAACTAAATCCTCCTCCAAAAGAATAACAACAACAAAAACAGTCCGTATCCTCACTATTTGGCAATCGATTGCTCCTTCACAGTAAAAACACCACACTATTCTACAATCATGACCCCTCAGATGGTCTTAATTGCCTGGGCAGCTTCCCTTGAGGA
>CAACVS010000583.1:0-10806 GCA_900660405.1 Pseudo-nitzschia multistriata | reverse complement strand
TCTTCAAGTTTATACYATGAACTTTGCGCCCGATAAGATTGGTAATCAGCTTGTCCAACCAGTGCTCTCGATTTCGACGAATTTGTGGAACTCGTGATAGGGACACGAGAACCKCTAAGGATATGTCTGGATTATCTTCACATGTAATCGATTGCAGCGCGCGAGGCCTTGGGTCACAAAGTACGTTAAAAATTGCCTGAGCTCCGCGGTCGTCGATTTGGTTGCTCGAGACATTCAAGTGGGTCAGTGAAAAATTGTACGAAAGAGCATCGATCAATAATAGCAGATCATCGGATCCAATTTGGTTGTGTGTCAAGTCTATGCTYGTCAAAGTGCCGTTGCTCTTCAATGTCTCTGCCAAGTGGTTCGCACCTTTTGTTCCGATGTTGTTCCAGGCYAGGTTGAGATTTTCCACGGTGCGATTATGATCACCTCGAAGTTGATCGAAGAGCAGGCATGCAGCGTCTGATTTGATATTATTATTTTCAATGTGCAGAACTTGGAGTGTATGGTTGCGTTTGATTGCAATCGCTAGGTTAGCTGCTCCTTCCGGGCCAATGTTATTCATTCCGACGTATAAGGACTCAATGGTTCGATTGACAGCCAAAATTCGTGAGAGCGCGTTCATTCCGAGGTGACCAATGGCGTTGCAAGTGAGATCCAAACTTTTTAGAGCGCTGGCACTTTCTGGATCCCCAATAGCCTGAGCAAGCAAAGYGGCTCCTTTCGCTTTGATTTTGTTTCGGGATAAATTCAGAATCTTTAGTGCCGAATTTTCTTTCAATTCGACACTCAGACTTTTGATTCCCTTGGGACCGAGGGAATTATTGGTAAGATTCAACTCTTGGATGGAATTGCATCTCCTTAGTAGCTGCTTAATGAGAGGACCGCATTTGCTTCCCAATTGTGTATTGGTCAAATCCAAGTGGATTAGGTTGGTTGCAGTTGCAGGATGCGCAACCAGAGGCTTTAGCATTTCATCAAGACCTATGGAAGCAAACGGATTGTGTGCAAGACTCAGACACTTCAATGTTTCGTGCTGAAGCAATACAATGGAGCCAAGGGAACGTCCAGACTTTGACGTTAATCCATTGCGTGGAAGTTCCAACTTCGACAAATGAATAACACAGTGGTGCTCGGAAAGTAATTGTTGTATTGCTTGGACATCCTCGTCACAAATGCTTTCGTCGCAAACCAATTCCGTCAATCTCAATACCCTTCTGTCCAATTCCTCGGTAGAGTGTCTCAATGAATCAAGAATTACGACTATATTAGAGCCGGAGAATACCAAGGACTCCTTCATTGAAATAATGGCGGTGTGAAGTCGCTTTGAACGAAGCAAAAAATAATAATGTCAATTGCGTGTCTCGAGTCGCAATTCACGGTCGATGGTTCCATTGAATTCTCAATGATATCAATCGATTGAGATCGATTCCTACATAACACTGCGATGTTTGATTTAAGAGTTTAATGCAGGTGGGGCGCTCTTGGTCGCTTGGTGCTCATCATATTATTCTTATTTCATATCATCGTTATATTATGCGACGACTKCTGGAATGTTGATACCGTTAGAAATAGTGATGGAGGTGCGGGATGCTTCGTCGTAGTTTCAAGTTCGTAGGAAATGAAATTCTGTATGGTACAGTAGGTAGCGTAGGATACTCGTAGACGTTGTGTATCCCAATCATTTCTTTGCTGACAGCTGAGCCTTGGAATTGCCATTCGTGCCCAGGTTTAGAGCGGTTATTTGGTCGTTTGAGGCAAACAATGGGGATTCGTGACTCTACTAATCCTTAAAGCCAACGTCCAAGGGTCTGTCCATCTTCCTGTCACGACGGAAAGAGAACTCCAACGAAATCTATCGTGGGGGCGCGACATGGATTTTTTATGATTCGTTCAGGATTGAAACATCCTACGAAGTAGTATCGCACGTACGGTTGATAGGAGCTCTAGGTTTCTCATCATCCTACCGTTGTGCTTCCACCGAGGTAAAGGCATTAGAACAATCAAAACCGCAGTCACYGTTGTCATTAAACGTTACAATTTTTGTTACCATTCGCACATCYRCTTCAACAACAAATACGAAGAATAATCATGGCACCGAACACAGCACCTATCAAATACGCTCAGCGGTCGGATTCTCTGTATTTGACCATTGCCTTGCCAGGTGCGTTTCGTTGCGCTGGGTTTCCATTGTGTTGGTTGGACCTTTGTCAATGGATCGYTGATGTCGCATCGTTGACGATTGGCAATCGATTGCAACTATTTTCTTCCGGCATCAAACGTAATCGCTCGCATGACTGTTTACTCACTCATTTTCTTTCATCATCGTCGTTCTCACAATCCACTTCTAACTTCTGTGCAACGCACTGCACCACCTTCAGATGTCAAGGACGAAAAGATTGTCTTGACAGACGATAAACTGACATTCGAGGGCACCAGCGGAGACAAACCCTACCAAATCGACATCGAATTTATGAAGGAAGTGGACTCAGAAGGGTCTACGTACAAGGTTCTGCCGCGATCGGTTCAGATGCACATTTTGAAAAAAGACAAGGAAGAGGAGGAATTCTGGCCCCGCCTACTGAAGGACAAGGCGCTAGAGAAAAACCAGGTCAAGATTGATTGGGATCGATACGTTGACGAAGACGAAGAAGAAGAGGGATTTGATATGAGCAACATGGAAGGAGGTATGGGCATGGGTGGAATGCCCGGCATGGGTGGAATGCCTGGCATGGGCGGAATGCCCGGCATGGGCGGAGCCGGAGGCATGGACATGGAGGCATTGATGAAGCAAATGGGTGCGATGGGTGGCGGTGCGGGAGGCATGCCAGGRTTGGGTGATATGGCGGGCTTGGGAGGCATGCCTGGAATGGACGGAGACGACGACGACGAGGGTGACGACGATGATCTGGACGATTTACCGGAGTTGGAAGAGGCAAACTAGATCGATTGGTTGTCCTTGCATAGAGCATGTCTTTGTGCCTGYCATTATTGGAAACAGCAAACTCAAGTTATGATTCCGACTGTATCAACTTGCCATCCTTGCCGGTGCTTGACAACAACGAAAATAAACACCATAATATACAAATAATTATAGAGAAGAAATTCCACGCAGTTCAGTGAACTTTGGTTGTTTGAAGATGCCGTAGACTTTTCATAGCGAGTTTCAACAGTCACACAATACGAGGCGCGACGCAAAGCATTGGTACCATCATCAACGACGCAGCAAATAACAAAGAGAGTTATAGTTTGCTGGCGCTCATTCGTTTGYGTTTGACAAAATAAAATTTTAAAAATTACAGGCTGTTAAAGAATGTACAAGGCACATCATCATGCTGCTCTATTGCGCTACAAACAACCAGGAATCCAGACCGTGCTGTAACCTTCGGCAATAACGGCGTCGTCCTGTACACGAATCACCCGGGTTGACAGTAGAATTTCGTAGCCTTTCTCGGCGGATCCGTTCGCTGCCCCACTGGTTGTTTTGTCGTCCCGTTTCGATTCGCTGATCGATTCCACCTGGATTGAGGCCGCAACTTCCATGCCAACAATCAACGGCCGGAGAAAACTGAGCGAAGCATTCTGTGGCACAGTTTGGGGAAAGCTCGCTTCGATCAAGGCCCCAACAAGTCCGGAAATAAGGGTCGACGACAAGACTGCTGGTCCTACTGCCCGCGATCTAATCCAGTCCTTGGACATCTCGTAATTCGGATCAAAGGAAGCATTTTGTGCCAATTCTTCTCCGCCACAGGTTAGCAATGCCTGGGCGTTTGCTCCAGGTCCGAAGACCCGTCTGATGCTTGCTKTCTTGCCGACAAAGTCTTGTCCGATAACGACGTGCCCTTGGTCTTTCGAAGACTGGAACAGATCATCCATGGGCTGGTATGTGTGCAGCCTCCTTTCGCAGAGGCGAGATGGCGACGATGGCAATGACGCCGATCCCGGCGCAAACGATCCCAACAATGCGCATGGGACTCGTTGTATGTTATTCGTCGTTAGCTTTCTGGCGGCCACGCGGCCTAGACGTATCGAGCAAGAATGCGTAGCAATCATTTCTGTTGATATTTTTCGGCTTTGAAGCAAACAGGCTTGTTCAACAAACTACGGTTTATTAAATATGGTACCGACACTGTTACTATTTCGTGTTAGTGATGGTGACGTAGTAGCGGCCAGAGTTTGAAAATACAGCAGTTCTGACTAGAGTTAAGATTGTTCYGTGTGCGTGATATGTTCAATAGTCACTTTTCATGTGAAGGGTCCCATTCTGGGGTGTAACCGCTCTTTCTCAATACAGAAATAGGRTAAGCAACCAGTTGCACAGTACCTCAAGGTACTGAACCGTACCGTACAGTACTCTTAGTCTAGTCGGATCGTAAGASTTTCTTCATACGATTAAGTTGTACGGGTCGGTGCGCCGGAATAAGAATGAAYAAGTCAGAATAACAAGTGAGCCGTGGAGACACGAAAAGAACCCAAGTGTCACGAAATGAAAAATCTACCGTTGAAACTCAGGAAACTTGTGTTTACATACCGGTACCCTACCGTAGAGGATCTAAAAGGACGTCAGCTAGCTAGTGAAGCAGAGTTACAGTACAAGCAGTGAACAAAAATACAGCATTGTTCTGTACAGTACGGTGCCATACTTCACAGAACCTTGTTCGGTGAAGAGAGAGTTAAGTAGTCGTAGTCATAATGACTTTTTGGGTTTGGTATCTTCAAGCCACTGATACTGACGATACGAGTACTCGTAGTTTTTAACGTTCATGTCAGCATGATACAAAAAATGAAGGCGACTGTTGAGGGACAGACGTTCGCGCGCGCGTCCACCAATACCGAGATTTATAAAATATGTGTTGTGAGGAAAAAAAACCTCACGTCAAAGGTATGAGGAGCCATCAGAATCTCAAGGGTTTCTGAATGTTCCCATACTTTTCTAATTTATCTAACCAATAGGGAAGAATTCATACATTTATTACCTTTCTCTTTAAGGTTTTGTATGTTCAATGACGTAGGCATACATCAACGTGCACATCGAATCAACATAAATTAGAAAAGTATCACTACATACTGCTGTAACGCGGTTGAAAGAACTAACCGCAACACAGCACAGGACCCAAGGGCCTGGAGAACAGAGCAACCCAAGGGGAGCTCGCAAGAGGGACGACACGTCGACCAACCATAACAAGAACCATGGAAACGACCGGGAAAGACAAGATGACCCCGGACGGAAGCACCGAAAAGCAACAGGTGACAGAAAATGAATGGACTGAACATAAGAACAGACCCAAGCAAAGAATGCAATCAACATACAACTCAACATTTAAGAAGAACACCGAATCGAACACCAACATGAAGAAGTTCGTGGGACACAATGGAGGAAGCATCGAGGGCATCTTTCTCACAGCGAACGGAGGCCTGACACAGTTTACAGAACTGCAGGAAAGACTAGAAACGCTAGGAGGGTCCAAATACATGCCCAAGGTGGGAACCTCGATTGAGTTACTGAAGAGATTCAAGGGAATTGACTTCATGCCAAGAGAGCCGAACCCTGAGGACTGGTCAAGCGGGGGAAAGGAAATAGCAGCTATGAAGAATGCACTCATGAGAATGTACAATGAGGAGATAAAGGAGTCAGCCAAAACATTCACTACATACACTCACAACATGGAAAAGCTATATGCAGTCGCACTTGGCCAGGTCGATAAAGCAATGAAGGAAAAGCTAAGAAGCTCAGACAAGTGGAAGGATATCAGCAGAATGAAGTGTCCTGTTGGACTACTCACACTACTGCGGGATATATGCTACCAAGGGAACAAAACAAAGGTTCACCCCATAACCAATGGGTTGAGGGCCATACGAAAGCTAGTATGCTCACGTCAACGCGTGGATGACGGGATAACTTACTCAGATGCAACCACCCAGCAGTATGCGGTATTGGAAGCTATTGGAGGGGATCTATTGTGTCCGCTTTTCATCAAGTATGAACTTGAGACCAATGGGAATGAGCACGGCGGTATCACGTACAGTCAGTACAAAGCCCTACCATACGATGACCCCAGGAAAGCAAATATTGACAGATCAACAAAGCAGCAACTCCTGGCCACCATACTGATAGAAGGCAGTAACGAAAACACCAGTGTGCTCAAAGAAACATTGGAGAACCAGTATACACTCGGGATGAATAACTACCCATCAACCCCAACAGAGGCCCTGGACATGTTGAACCAGTTTGAAGGGAGCAGAAAAGGGGGAGCAAAGAGCGGAAGCAACAAGAATACACGAGGGGGAAAGTCAGGAGGAGGACGGACCCACCATGAGGCCACAACATTCATTACAGCAGGCACAATCGCAACACCGGGCGATGGTGATGACGACAACAGTGTCCAGGATGAGACCAATGAGATCCCACTAACTAGTCACCAACTGCTCATGCGGGCAGTCGAGTGTGACGAGGATTTCGGGGACATGGAGGGGACCTGTTTCTTTCAACGAGGAGTGGTGACCAAACAAGAGATGAGCCAACCAAAGAGTGCGATGCGTGTGGATGATGGGACAGCCAGACCGGCCTCGTTCAGATACAGTGATAGAGTGGAACGGATGTTTGCACAGCGAGAAAATCACATTGCCGGTGGGGTGAATCCAAACTGGTGGATCCTACTGGACAGTGAATCATCATGCAACCTTATCGTGAACCCAAGGCTCCTGCAGAACATCAGGAAAGCACCAAACGGACAGGTGATGCACATATACTGCAACTCCGGCATTGCCCACACCAATATGATCGCTGATCTCCCTGGTTTCGGGGAGGTGTGGTTCTATGAAGGGGGAATAGCTAACGTGCTCTCCCTGGCACTAGTATCTGATCGATTCCGCGTGACTATGGATACAGACTGCGATAATGCACTGTATGTGCACAGACCAGGGGGGGGGGAACACGACGATTCAAGAGGTCCAAGTGTAACCTGTACTACTGTGACCTTGCGAAGACCAGTGGAACAGTACTCACCATCACCACTGTAGAAGGCCAAGAGAGTGAGTTCTCCGATCTTGACTGTAGAAGGGCTATCAAGGCCAGGAAGCTCCAAGAAATTATGGGATTCCCAACCTCAAAGGATTTGATCAGGATGATTGAGGACAAGCTGGTAACCAACTGTGGTGTGACTCGACGCGATGTGCTAAATGCAGAGGCGATATACGGCAAGCATGTAAGCATTGTAAAAGGAAAGACAGTCCGGAACCAAGGAAAGCACATCCGGGAGGATGTGTCACCAGTCCCAGCTGGTGTGCTGGAGAGATATGGGAAGGTAATGATCCATGTAGACATTATGACAGTGAATGGTGTGCAGTTTTTCCACTCTATATCCCGGCACTTACGATTCCGTACATCCAGAGCAATCACCAACATGAAGCAAAAGACCCTACTGGACTGCCTCGAAAGTCTAATAGGACAATATAAGAGCAGGGGATTCACCGTAACACAGGTAAGCGGTGACAACCAGTTTGAATGCCTGCGAGAGGACCTAATAAAATTGTCCCCCCCAGTGGATTTACACTGTGTGGCAGCAGGACAGCATGAGCCAACCATAGAGCGAAGCAATCGGACCCTGAAGGAAGCTGTGAGGTGTTATGTGAGCCACCTCCCCTTCAAGAAACTACCAAAACGCTGCCTGATTGAACTGATTTATGCAGCAACATACTGGCTGAACTGTCGGACAGTGGGAGTGCACAGGACAACATCCATTAGGGAGATAATGACAGGAGTGCCCCTAAACGCAGGAGTGGACTGCAAATTCCAGTTCATGGAGCCCATCCTGGCCCATGTCGATGACACAGACAACACAATGAAAGCACGTGCAGTGGATGCACTGTATCTCCGGCCAACCGGGTCAATTACTGGGGGCTTCTATGCCTTTGACATAAACAGCTGCAAGCGGATCCACCGCAAATCGGCCACACCAACACCACTCACCAAATCAATCCTCAAGCAGGTGACACAAATTGCTGAAGGGCAGAACATGCCCAGCGGTGTGTCGTTTGGGGATGCCTGGGGGAATACTACCATCTTGGATTTGGATGAAGAGCCAATTATGGACGACGATGATGCCTCTGATGGAACATACAAGGATGATGATATTGATGGCGACTCTGTGGATACAGCACTCAGTAATTATGTAGATGCAGAGGTCAGGGATGAGGTGGAGACAGTGGACAATGTAGGGGTGGTGACGGAGGAGGCACCGGCCGAAGAAGTAGCCAATGATGGTGCAGATGCAGGGGGCAACACCAACGTCAAAGAGCATGAAGGACAGCAACCGGAGGAGGAGCAGGACGAGCCGACGGACACAGGAGAGGTGGTGGAGCCTATAAGCTCTCGTCTCCGGAAGAACGTGACAAAATCCCACAACAAATTCAATGCAAGTGATGGTTTCGAAACTACCACTCACACCAGGTCATTTTTCACTGCAGGGTATGTGCGAGCTGTACAGCGGCTCGGTGAACAGCATGCAAGTATAATGCTGGTGGCAAACGCGATTGCGAACTACAACAACCTTGAAGCAACCCATGCAACCAAGCAGTATGGGGTAAAAGAAGGGATCCGTCGTTTCGGTGAAGCAGGAGTGGAAGCAGTATTGAAGGAATTGAAGCAACTGCATGACAGAGGAGTGGTGTCAGCCCTGGACCCAAAGCATGTAACAAGAGAGATGGTTGCACAAGCCCTGCCATATCTTATGTTCTTGAAGAGGAAGAGGGACACCTCAATAAAGGGCAGAGGCTGTGCCGATGGAAGAAGACAGCGCGAGTACATCCGAAAGGAGGATGCAGCATCACCAACTGTCTCGCTGTATGCATTGGTACTATCATGCATTATCGATGCGGTTGAAGGTCGGGATGTTGCAACAGTAGACATCCCTGGGGCTTTCTTACAAACACCAATGCCGGAAGGGGAGAATGTGTATATCAGACTTGATGGGACAATGGCTGAACTCTTGTGTAGAGTTAATCCGAAAATGTATCGAAAATACCTGGTGAACAAAAATGGCAAGAAGACACTATTCACCAAAGCTGAGAAGGCAATATATGGAACATTGCGGGCGGCATTACTGTTCTGGGAAAAGCTATATGGTCAGCTTGAGGAGTGGGGCTTTGAGCTCAATCCGTATGACCCATGCACCGTAAACAAGATCATAAATGGCAATCAATGCACCATTGTGTGGCATGTTGATGACCTCAAGATATCCCATGCCGATGCAGACGTGGTAACAAGTGTAATACAGCAACTGAATAAGGAATTTGGGAAGGAATCACCACTGACCGAGACCCGTGGCAAAATACATGACTATGTGGGGATGACCATAGACTACTCTGAAAAAGGGAAGGTGAAATTCAGCATGTTTGACTATCTGGAGGAGATAATCCAGAACCTGCCGGACAGTCTCCGAGGGACAGCCGTAACACCTGCAGCAGACCACCTGTTCAGGGTGAACGACGGATCGCCAAAGCTGAGCACAGAGGATGCCGATAAATTTCATCACTACGTCGCAAAGCTCCTGTTCATGGCAAAGAGATCCCGGCCAGATATTCAAACTGCCGTGGCTTTCCTATGTACCCGTGTATCGTCACCTGACCAGGATGACTGGAAGAAGCTGAAGCGAGTGATGAGCTACCTAATTGAGACACTATACATTCCCCTTGTTTTAGGATGGGATGGCAGCGGGAATGTGTACTGGCATGTGGATGCAGCATTTGCTGTGCACAACGACATGCGGAGTCACTCCGGCGGAGTAATGACCTTCGGTACCGGGGCTGAAATCACAACATGCACCAAGCAAAAGCTGAATACAAAGAGCTCCACAGAGGCTGAAGTAGTGGGGGTGGATGACAACATGACTTTCATACTTTGGGCAAGGTACTTTCTGCAGGCACAGCAGCAGCACATGACTGATAACATCGCCGATAGCAGGGATGACCAGCAACCAAGGACTGGCCTCGGCGACAAGAATGTAATCTACCAGGACAACGAGAGTGCGATAAAGCTTGAGAGGAATGGACAGCGGTCCAGCACAAAGAGGACCAAGCACATCAACATTCGTTATTTCTTTGTCACTGACAGAATAAAGAAAGGGGAGGTGACCGTGGAGTATTGCCCAACTGATGATATAATCGCTGATTATTTCACCAAGCCCTTACAGGGAAGCAAGTTCCGGAGATTCAGAAACACGATACAGGGCATTACCAACGCCGAATGCATCAGATACAAACAGGCTTACTATGCCGCGAAGAGGGCAGGGAAGGAGACAGAGTAGCAAATACATCAGGGTGTTTGCTCGGAGATCAAAGATGAGTGTGCTTGATAAAGTGAGCAATCTATTGAAATACAGGGGAAGCTGCGAACTGTACTCAAGATTGCACTGCAGCATTGTTCCAGTAGGTCTTTCCTACGCCGATAGCCGTAGGAGGACCTACCCGCACAAAACCTGCAGCGAGGAGTGTGTTGAGGGACAGACGTTCGCGCGCGCGTCCACCAATACCGAGATTTATAAAATATGTGTTGTGAGGAAAAAAAACCTCACGTCAAAGGTATGAGGAGCCATCAGAATCTCAAGGGTTTCTGAATGTTCCCATACTTTTCTAATTTATCTAACCAATAGGGAAGAATTCATACATTTATTACCTTTCTCTTTAAGGTTTTGTATGTTCAATKACGTAGGCATACATCAACGTGCACATCGAATCAACAGCGACAGTCATCTTGTACAGAACAATTTTTAATTTTCAAATTTAAGCAATAATCTCACCTTCTTC